>JAECUM010081391.1:0-12218 GCA_016617855.1 Megalonaias nervosa | reverse complement strand
CGCCTAACTGTGTAAATAATATCGTTTGCACATTTATATTGTATTTGGACATGAACCATAATTGTTGTTTGGAACGCCACCAGCCGTTGAATCCAAGGAAATCATACGTTGGAGCTCATTGCTAAATCGACCTACAAATGTTTATGAAAAATATGGAGGGGGAGGTGAACTTCATATTTTTCTCTCCAAAACTATTAGACTCACCTGTTCAGGGAAGATACAAATCTTTATCTAGATAATGAGTGAGCAGTGAAATGACAAACCCTGGATTTGATTTGCAATACAGTTGATATCATGATGTAACAGATAAATTACTGATATAGACAACGAAAAGGAACATATATGTTGAGCGATACACTGCTAATGCATACAAGTTCGGACACTATCGTATTTATTCAGATATCGCGCATCCAACTGCGGACAATAACATATTCCCAGATCTACCGTCACATAATACGCCAGTAGATCCGAGTCAACCCTTTCCCTTAATGCGTAGAGAGAACAACTTAGATCCACGATCACGTTTTCGTTGACAATTGCATAACACAACATTCTTCCCGTGATCGTGAGACCGTAGATAATTTGTATTCCCCATCTTACTGAAAGTATGGAATCTCCGATTTTTTCCCACGATACACCGCGCTGGTATGAAGATATTAAAAAGCAATACGGTTCAGGGGGAAGTTTACTTATTAACCGTTATAAGAATGACGCCACTGTTGTCAAATGACGTCACTGACTGACTAATCGGTACACATAGATTTTACTAGTTACAGGCCTATAAAACTGGCTTGGCAATTTAGGCCGGATACAAGCGAACATATGGTGACCGGGTGTGACGTCAGAACGCTATCAGAACGTTTTCGGCTCTTTCTGATGCGAGTCAAATAATTCCTGCACTCGGAACATCCTCGGCCTTTTCTGTCGCATGCTAGAAAACACCATGGATATAAATAGTGGCCATTTGAACTGTCTTCATGCCCGTTGTTGATGTTACTCCATAATAATAATAATATTAACGTCATAGATATTCGATGACGCGTTATCACTAATAGCAACTCAAGGAATGGTTTGAGGCTATAGAAACTTAATTATTTGTACATCGTGAAAATATCTTGCAATTTTTTTTTTCTATGCATAACTTTGTTCATAATAAACTTCTTATCTAGTCGGTGTTCGTCCACCCAAAAATTACAAATTTGGGAATTATCACGGCGATTGCTTCAGAGTCTCTTTCAGAGAATGGACGTTTTTCATTTTACTTCCACCGAAAGAGACGAAACGTTCGAAATTAGAGCCTCAGTGGTAATCGAAGCTATACTTCACAAATTGGCAATCTTTTCGCGCACGAATATCTATGTAGATATGCACAAACTATCTCCATAAACAAAGACAGGCGTTGAAAATAGTAATCGATGACATTTCCACCATTATTAAAATAGCTGCACTTTTCATTTTGAATATCATTCCTGCAATATTCATAAAAAACAACCGAAGAAATAATTCAACTTTTATAGCCCGAAATAGAGCTTAAGTTTCTAACAGTGATGCCATGTCATCGAGTAGTTGTGACGTAAATCAAATTTTAATTGACGTAATAGCAACCACGGACATGAGGTCAGGTCAAATTGCATTCACAATGTATTAGTATCATTTACCTTGTATCTTGGCTTTGTATCGTAGTATCATTTAATTTAATCTTAGCTTTGTATTTTAGCTTTATATCTTATTATCATTTACTTTGTATCTTAGTATCATTCAATTTGTATCTTTGCTTTGTGTCTTTGTTTTTTTTTTATCTTAGCTTTGTATCTTAGCGTTGTACCTTAGCATCATTTACTTTATATCTTAGCTTTGTATCTTAGTATCATTTACTTTGTATCTTAGCTTTGTATCTTAGTATCATTTAATTTGTATCAGTTTTGTATCTTAGTATCATTTACTTTGTATCTTAGCTTTGTATCTTAGTATCATTTACTTTGTATCTTAGCTTTGTATCTTAGTATCATTTACTCTTACAGTATCGAAGTGGCGAGGACTGAGTTATGAATTTTAGCGGATGAACAGATTAATTAGCACATTCTCACCATACGGGTAGCGTTCCACAATTTCATATTTTGCATAGGGTTCTATTTTTAAAGAAAAAGAGATTCCCCGGTTTTCATCATTGGTTATACTAGCTATTTAAAAAGACCTTGCTTATCTTAGGTATTGTTAAAAGAACTTTTAATTTCCTTTATTTTAGCGTATGATTTTTGGGTGTAATTTGGGTTATAGAGTATACAGCGAGGCCTTACTTCTGATGTGCGCTTATAAAAAAAACCCCACAAAAAACATCCGATTGCTTATTTTGACTTCCTGGACTTCAAAAGTAAATTGTAAAAAAACAGCCGATAAATTTGTTTTTTTCTTTTAAATATATTTTATATTTGGTAATTAATTCATTGCACTTTCAGAAGCTGGTATTGTCTAGTCTGGCAAAATTCGTTTTCCCATCTGGGAATAGATATTACTTCTGACCAATTATTTTAATAACTGCTAAAGATAGTGTACTTTAGACTAATTCAGGCTGATGTTTTGAACACATGGGAACAGTCATTGTGGTTGTCTGTGTGCTTTGATCATGTGCAGTTTCTAGAAGTAAAATATCCAAAGAATGTTCAGCCACAATATATGAAAGTAACATAAAGGTATGCCAAAATTCTCTTCATTGTGGATGTTTGCAAATGTAAACAACCTTCACCTTACACCTGTCACTGTCTCAGACGTTCATAATATCTATCGAGCGCCCCCATGAGTACTTTTCTTTGGTCATGCCATAAACACGAATGCCGTAACCGATGGCGTAAGTCGTTGCTTATTATTAAAAATGAAAGAGAAAATAGTGTTGAAATTACCGTCCTAGACGTTAACATACCATCTTTTATGAGGCTAAGTAGCTCAGACGAAGTCCAAAGGTTGGTGGCGGCTGTGTAGAGTTAAGCATTGCAGGGTAGCATGAATACATTCAATCAAGTACGGTATCTCTTTCATCTGCCTTTTCCATTACTTTCTCTACGTCACTAGCCAAACATGACACAACAGTGTATACACAACATGACAAACATGACACAACTGTGTATACAGATAAATCCTGGGATTTAAAATCTTTGAGGTACAATTTTCTATATTTTTTTTCAGTTATGCTGCAAGGTATGTAAATCCAGCGCCACAAAAAATATTAAAATCCACATACTGTTATGGCAATGCATGTTGTTGTTGTAGGGTGTAAAGACATTTTTCAGCACAAGATAGGCTGTAAATGGCGGTCAGCATCAATAGTGGAGGAAGAACCCGGGGAAACCCCGGAAAGAACCACCGACCCACGAGAAGCTACTGGCAAGCTTTCTCACATACCCACGTTGGCCGATCCCGAGATTCGAACCCACGCAGAGGTGAGATGGCAGTGATCTTTAACGGTGAGCGCTTTAGACCACTCGGCCACTAGGGGCCCCTTTATGACAGTGAATGTTGGCTAATACAACAGATGCAATTTCACGAATGTTCATGATCAAATATCCCCATGTACTTGCAATATCCAAGGCTCACACCAGTCTTCATGGATTATTGTAAATGTTATCATCTCTTGCAATTATTGTGATGTCTAAATTCAGACGCAAGAGGAAAATACCCGAGTGTGGGCATTAATTATTTAAATTTGGCAAAATTTATTTGGAGTGGTATATAAGAGTTACCGAAATAGTTAAGTCGATCAAGTTGAACCATAAAACTCACAAAACAAATTAATTATCTTTAATTATTATTTTGAATTTTCACTGCTACAAAAGAGTACTTTTTTCTTACTTCATTGTGTATTAAATCATTCGATTAAGATAGTGACATCCCAACATCTCATGATTGTATATCTGACTTATTTAGTAAACATGAATTTCAGACAGTTTCATATATCCACGGAACGATGGACAAAGTGATAATTTTTTTTAGGCTTTTTAGATTCTTGTACAAAATGTAACCAGTTGTGTCCTTAAAAAACTGTAGCGGTTAAAATAAACCAATTTCATTTTAAGTGCAACTAAAAATGTCAAAATTGAATAAGTATCTTTTGCTTATATTTGTAAGTATTGAAATTACTTGTTTCGATCACAAATAATTTCTTTCATTCAACTTTGGCGACCCTAATTTTGATAATTACTGTTCCAAAAAAAGCAAATACATCATGATTTGTCTTTGAAATAAAGTTCTTGTATGTGAAATCACAAATGACTTAAAAAAGAAACCTTCAAAGAACGACAACTGCCTCTCGAACTTTCTTTACGTCTGATATTTTCTTGATTTACTTCTGCCAAAATATATTAAATATTGCATGCATAAAAGATCTACATAAATCAATTTTAACATATTCGATTATATAATTTTATACATATGTGACTTTGATTACAAAAGGTATTTTCAAGAGCCTAGTTAAACGCTGGGAACTACAATGTTTGAGACCGCAGAAGAACACAAAGCGCCAACCAGCGATAAAAAATTAGGATAGTTCTACTAAATTCTCTGTAAAGGACAGAATGGTGAAAACCTGTAAATGAAGAGACATCAGTTCGTCCAGGATAACATTAATAAATCTTTTGTTTTCATTTTTCTTTCGTATTTAAACTCTCTTCGCAGGACATCCGCTTACAATGGATGCGATTTTGTGGTCCCTTGATTGCTTTTTTTGTAAAGACAGATTTTTATGTGGATAAATACTGTAAAGTTATAAAGCGTGTTGTCAGATAGAAAGGAGCTAAAGACAATCGATAAAAGCTGCATGCATGGTTAAATAAATCGATTTAAGGAACGTCAAAAACTGTCACGCCAAATAGTTATAGAAGTGGCGAGAATGTAGCACCTATTCTCACAAATTATGAGAATAATCAAATAACACAATAATATTAATATTTTCGTTTTATAATTAGTTCTTTGCATCATTTTTTTGTGTGAATAATTAGCTCAAACAGTGGAGAAATGAATGAACGAACGAATAAGGATCTGAAGTAACAAAGAAACCTTTATGTGAATTTATGAATGCATGAATATGTGTGTAGGCAAAATTCATTGTAGATGCAAACTGTTACTGTAAAAGCCACTGTAATCTCTACATGCACGTATCGCCAAGAATGAACAATATTTAAATTTCATTGAAACTAGTTAAATGTTTGGAGTTGAAATAAAACCTATGATAATTATTGACTGAAAATTGTAATTGTATTTACGAAAGTATATGCACAATTTTGAAATCTTTTTCACAGTTTTGCTTTACCTTGCAGTCCAGCAGGTCTGTCTGAATCGATGTCTTTGGTTTTGGGGTCGTTTTGTTTGTAGTGTCTTTGTTCGTTGGTTTGGTTTTATTTTGTTCTTGTTGGATCTTGAAACCTGATTTGTCAGTAGGTTGTCGGAACACACACACACACACACACACACACACACACACACACACACACACACACACGCTTGCCTGCTTTTTTATTGTGTGGGTTTGAACCTATAACTGTCAGGTAAATATTTCAATCCCCGCAACCATTCGGCTTTCGTACTTTAACGTGACCGTACGGTATTGCCGGATTAAGGCCTTCCAGGGCCCTAAGCACTGAAAATAGTATGGTCCCCCACTACAGTTCCCACAAAATGTGAAACTCAAACGAAACCAAAAAAAAAAACAATATTCAAAGCTAAAATGGTGGGAAAATACCAGTGCTGCGATCATTCAAAATCAAAATAATCGTACGTGCAGTTCGAAATGGTCATATATAATTCGTTCAATTTTGTCATCAATAATTAATTTGAACTTTGTCTGGTGTCCCTGTTGGGCTGGTGCCCTAAGCACGAGCGTAGTGTGCTTAATGGGTAATCCGGCACTGCCGTATGGGTTCATCGCTGAATGTGTATATTTTCTACTCGTTCTCACCATACGAAACTGAAAATAATTATTATATAATTTTGTCTTATAATCATATAATTTATGTCCTCTAAGATCAGGATCCAGTTTATACAATAGTATAAAAATGTACATTGTTTACATATGAAATGAAAAAAGAGGTCTAAGATCGTCAGCTGCATTTCTTTACTCGATGACAATAACATTTTAAATGTTTCAAAGAAAAGTAAAGAAAATTACAAAAAGACAATAATAAGTAGAATTGGATGCTGGATATTTACGTAAAAACCAGATTAGATCTTTTCAATACACTCAGCAGAGTAAAAGCTACATTAACATGAAAAAATTATGTTGAACAGAATTCTTAATGTTCTAATATGTGCACTAAAGTATCGCTTATATGGGGCGGGGGTGGGGTGAAATCACAGCTTGAAGACCTTTCCACTAATATGGGGATATGATTTATTTGAAAGAGAAATACTGAAACACGGTTCACTGTTTCGAATACTGACTGCTTGCATAAAACTGGAATCTAGACCGGATCTTTAAAGGTCTACTAGTGTGCTCACACAACTTTCGTTTATATGATAAATTTAATCTTCTAGATGTAATTTTTAAAGGTATTATGTCAAATACCTCATCATTAATGAAAATAATGACCACAAAACTTCGACTTTTTTTATCGCGCAAGGAAAAACGCTCCTAGCCGATTTTGCGCTCGGCAATTTCCGTAAGACAAAGCGGAACTGACGTGCTGTAAAGAACTGTGCATTTCTACTTTTGTTATTGGCTGCGTTCAGTAGATGGTACCGTGCGTTATCCGACCAGTGACAGGCGAGATAGTCTGCAGTGACCATCTGAGAGACGACGATTTCGATACCGTCTGTAAAATTAAAGAGTCACATCGTATTACGACCATCAGACGACTTCTGCCAAATGCAGTACCATGCGTGTTTTCTCGCCAGATAACTGAGTCCGTGAACACCAGATCAACAAAAACCAAGGGTTACGGCAGGGCTAACAACATGTAGATTGAGAGAAACTTGTACAGAAGCGAGAGCTAGCGAGGATAAAATATTTATACATCTTTATCTTGCTATATTATTGTTTGTCAGCCCCTACCCCTCGCCACAAATATACCTAGCAAAAGAACGATCAATGGGAGAGGGTGATATAAGTTGGAGGGTGTTTGCAAACCATAATAGCCCCACCCCTAACCCCCAAAATGAATCCTGCTTTACCATGACGTGTGTGTGTGTGTGTGTGTGTGTGTGTGTGTGTGTGTGACCCTTGGATTTTAGTTTTGCCCACTCCCCCATTATTATTACCCCCCCCCCGAAAAAATTCATTTGCATGCCCATGCTTATTTCAAGAAATAGAAGTATTGTTAATTTTGCTCAACACATTTTTTTCTCTTGTCTTCAGATCAATGAAGTGAAGAGTAGTTATGACATGGAGAAAGAGGGACTTTCTAGAGCCATAAAAAACTGCAGAACCACAGTGTGGAGGTGGACACTATTATTACAGACAGGCATGTTCAGAACAGAAATGGATCAGAGAGAATATGAGAGCCACACACTATTATGATGTGTGACATGTAGCCAAGGATATGTAGATATTGCAATTTTTACTACACTGAATGATACCATTTGATAAAACTCGTATACAAGCACATATAGTAATTAAAGCTGGACAGTGAACATATCACTAGGAATACAGTCAGCCCCCTCCTCCCCGGCCCTGTGCATACACACACGGAAGGGAGAAACTAACTAAAGCAAAGCAACTCGAACTTGAAATATTTTATTCAAAACAAAGCTAACACAGTCTTTTTTGTAGCACATATTCAAAATCATATATCGCAACATAAATTATTATTATTATTATTCATTCATTCATTAAACTATGATTTATATATATGTTAAATTGAATACTAATTAAGTCTTGTTTCCAATTCCATTAATTCTCTTTGGTAAATTGTATGTATGAATACAGGCGGGGGATGACATTTTTCAGTTTCTTGAATTACTGGGGTAAATTTTTTTTTCCAGACTGTGTTGAAGAATTGATGGCAGTGCTGGAGGAAGTGATCAGGAAGCCGTAGTCAGTTGATAGTTATTGTCACCTCTATGCAGCCATGTATCTATTATGATTGAAAATAGAATTTACAGCAAATTTTTAAACTTGAATAAAGTTATGTTATTTCATGTATCCCGGTCTTCTGTTACTTATTTCATGTTTTCAGAGTCAATACCTTTAGCATAAAATTAGATTTTACTACAACCAGTGTTAGGAAGCTAAATGAATAAAATGTGAACATGAACAGATAGCAATATATTTTTAGTGTCATAGTATAGAATCTGTTCAAGAAATTAAATTACAGAGGATTAAAGAATTTTTCATGAGAATTTCCAAGATAATGGAAGAATGATTTTAGCACGATCTATTATCAAAATGAAAGGTTTGGGTAAAAATTCCACGCTCAAGTAAAGTGATACTACTGATATATTTTGTTAATAAAGGAAGGATTTTATGAAAAGGAATTTTAATCATAATTTTCACATGCGAATAAAGCAATCACTTGTCCCAGAATTGACCCTGATAGTGGCACCATAACTACTGTAAGAATTTTTTGCCTACAAGTGTTCATGTACTCGGACAGGATTTCCTTGCAATTTCCATATTGCTGAAAGTAGGCACAGTATGCTGCTTCCAGGACATAGTCATCCAAGCAAACTGTATGAAATCTTGGATGATCAATTGATACAATCCACCTTGACCTCCTCAGTCTTATTCAAAATCATAATCTCTTTACAGCATCTACACTTCTCGACTATTTCTTTACTGCTGCAATTTCCACAGGTACACCAACATACATGGTAAATACACTCCATCATTCATTATTGTGTTAGATAGCAAACTTGTGGGTAAAATTTATGAGAAGTTCTTGCATGTTAAAGTATGATATATATGTATATGTAATGCATGGTTAGACTTTTGTTCTTCCTTTTGTACCACAAGAACATAATAATCGGCAATGTATTATTATTATTATTATTATTATTATTATTATCCTCAAGATTTGTTTCCCCATAAATCTGTATACTTCCTCTGTCACTAGTATTATACACCTAGACCCACAGAGAAAATATATGCTTGCTGAACATCTGGTTACACCAGGTCTATGATTACTTTTTCTTTTTGATAAAATTCTTCAATTTTACTATCTGTGGAGGGTAGTAAACAATCACATCCAAAGTACATTCGGGGTCTGCATTTTATCACGGTTTAAAAAAACAAACTTGTCATAAAGTTAATGAAGTACTTATTTCTACACCTATCACAGTCTGAGTCTTAAGTGTTTAACTTTTAACACCATTAGTTACTGATGAACCACGCCCACATGACAATTTGCTATGAAGACATCCAAGTCGCCCAAATTCGTGCCCTTCTCTTTTCATTTTGAAATAGAAATAACATTAACGAAAGAGTAATAATAATAATTGCCATAATGAAAATAGTAATTACCAGAATGAATAGCACAAGCGATACTCAGCCTCATTATGCTCTATGTCCTCTTTAGGGTCCTCGTCCACGTTCTCGTCTCATTCGGGCTTAAATTGGTACTGAATAACCTCAGCGAGCAGAATTTTCTTAAGATTCATTACGTTCGCCATCTTCTAATTTGCCGTAAATTCGCTTGAATTATCACTAAATTCAGTCATTATCACCACCACATACGCTAAACTTGAAGGACTTCCCAACCGTACGTCACATCCGGAAATTCTATTATCACCGGAAGTATACAAATATTTCCTGAGCGTTTTCCGTAAAACATCGATAAATGCACACATTATCTTCATTTTCTTCTCTGTGAGTTAAAATATGCATTTTTAATGTACATTTCTGAGTTATTTAGCGAAAAATGGACATTCTGATATATAGTGTGTATTACACTCTAGTAGACCTTTAACACTACACAAGTGTTCATAGGGATCCCCAATCTTTCTCTGCCCAGAGGCTTGGAAAAGTTTTAACTTAAAATACATAGACCTTTGCAAGCATTTCATATGTGATGATGTGTTCAGTTTATTCGAAGGATCAGTATAGCTACAAACTTTGTAAACCATTAGTTAAAGAAAAAAAAAATTCAGGTATCTGTTCTTCTTTTATCAAAACCTGGACAATGAGGGCAATATCAATCTGAGAAAGACCGCTCCTGTGGTCTAAGTAGTTACAGTGTACGCCTCGGATGCGGTAAGTCGCGGGTTCGAACCCCGGCCGAGTCATACCAAAGACTTACAAAAATGGTACTAACAGATGCCTAGCAAGGCGCTCAGCATTAAGAGGTTAGTGTTAGGACTGGTCGGCCTGGTGTCAGGATAATGTGACCGGGTGGGACATGATCCTACACGTCTTCGGCATGATGCCCCAGTGCTAGACATCACTAGAAACTGCCACACTGCAAACATCGTAGCGATATGACTGAAAAATTGTTAAAGCTACGTTAAAAATCCAAATCTCTCTCTCTCTCTCTCTCTCTCTCTCTCTCTCTCTCTCTCTCTCTCACACACACACACACACACACACACACACACACACACACACATTCTGAGTAACTAATAACCCCAAGAGACGCAATAGATTCACACTGGCTTTCTCTTATGACGATGCCACTCTACTTCACATTCTGCTTGGTAAGAGAGCGGAGAACGTTGCGTTATGGATGACCTAGCATGGCGAATGGCCATGTGCTTGGTGACAGAAGTATTAGAACTGATGTACAGAAAGTAAATGAACTTGAAGATTCTTTCTGATAATGCAGATCTAGACTAGATCACGTTAGTGGACCCATTTTATATAATCTATCATAAATGGCACAGTCTTTCAGTGCGAGGACGAACTGGTGCAATAATTCATTTAAATGGTGCTAATCAAATGTAAATACTTCCTTTTATCAATAGTCGGTACGTTTTACATAAAATGTGTGCAGTTTAATATTTGTGATATGACGATATGTTCACATATCACTTTATATGATTCTGATTGATGCAAATACACTCAACAAATTGTGGCGCAGTATTCTCTTTACTGATTTGAAAAGACAGCGGGAGTTTTCCTTACCCTCGCCTTCTGGAACTTTTTTCTGTGTTACTGTTAACATTTTGGTGGCTATTTTTCGAATCGATTGCCCAAGGTGTCGTTAGGAAAAAAAAGTTACGTCTGTCGGAATATAGCTAGTTTACTCCACAGGTTAGAGATATAACCAACGGTATCAGTAAATGGATAGAAGTCTCGGAGGGGGGAGGGACATGTAACAGGGATCCCACCCTAAGACAATGACAAACGTGGTTCAAATGTTAACTTATAACACATTATCAACATTCTGACGTTCATTTTTTTAATCGATTGGGAAAATAAGGTATGACGGAATATGGCCAATTTACCAAACAGAGAGTTGTTACAAACAAAATTAAGGAAATCGGCCATTGGACCGTGGACAGGGGGATCCTTTAGCTTGGACAGAGCTTGATTCAAATGCTAACTTACAGGAGTAAATAAACTCAACCCTGTTTAGAGAAAAATGTTGACATTTGCCGGTTTCACAATTTACAGAATGTTCTCCAACCATAACATTTTTTTTTCGCGGTAAAATAGCTCCAACGAGCAATTGTTTCTTTTTATGTGATACAAGTACGACTCTATAGTCTATAGTACTGTTCCAAATCAAATAATGCAAATATCCGGTCACTAATACGTTAAATGTGGAATTTTTGCATCCAGTAAGCATTCCTTCACATGAATATCCAACAGCTGGAATGTTTATTAGTGGAATTGACTCACATTAAGTTAAAACATCGTAAACATTTCTAATCGATGTATATACCCACGGTATTGCTCGCCTTAACTAACACAGTAAATGATGTAAGTTCATACTGTACCGGAGTTTTCAAAGATGTTCTACTGATTTGGAAGGTCAGTTACTCTTTGAATTACAATTGTGAAAAAATTTTACTTTTAAATGTTACTGGTTATAGAATTGCGCATTATTAACTAGTGTCTGGGACTATTTTTATACAAGCAAGAAATGAATGGTGCAGTCTGAGTCAGATCATTCCTTCTTCTTTCTCTCTAAACCATTTCCATTAAAATAAAAACTTTGTAATAAACATAATCTCAAATTGGTAATGATTTAATATCAAATTAATTAAACTAGTTGAATAATGTCTAGCTTTTCTTCGCCAAGGCCCGCAAAAGCTGGACATTATTCAACTCGTTTAATAAATTTGATAAGTTCAATATT
>JAECUM010081387.1:0-10005 GCA_016617855.1 Megalonaias nervosa | reverse complement strand
GTTTATTTCAATAACTGGAATTACAAAGTGCTCATTCGACGGAAGTAAAATTTTGGAATTATTGTGCGTGTATTCAATGACTGTCTGTACAATGCCAACTTCAGGATAATCAAAGATCTTCATTCCTAAGCAGATTCAGGATCTGGAATTCATTCGGAACACTTCTGTTGGGCTCGTTATAGAACATTTTGGGATTAGTTTGGATTTAGTTCATAATACTATAAGTTTTTCTTAAGTTTTCATTTTTATCTTAGAGAATTAAATTTTTTGCAAAGTTTTTCAATAATCTTGCTGGTTTCACTTCTTTTTGTAACTTAGTTTATGACCATATAGTCGTAAAACAGGCAGCTGTTGGTCTCATTAATAATTGTTTCAAAGAATAAACTGGTCTGCTACTTATATCAAAAAACAATAAACACCAACTTTTAATCTTAAATTTTTTCGCGGAGAAACAAGTGGAATGTTGATTAAATTTCTCAATATAAATATAGATCTGCGTGTAGAGAATATGTAGAAAATTTCTAGATTCTAGATTTTAGTGGGAAATGAATGAAATATATCGGAAAATAAAATTTTAATGATGTGATATATATATATATATATATATATATATATATATATATATATATATATATATATATATATATATATGAGAAACTATATCAATTCAAATGCGCTTTATATCTATAGCAACAATATGTTTATTGCTAATTATAAAATCCTAAAATTGGATGTTTAATGCTTTAGTCAAACAACGCAAGTACCTGACATATTTACTAATCAATTGTTATTTTGTTTAACTGTATTCACGTTGCCTTTTTGATACCAATTATTAAGATTTGATGAGAGAAAACACAATTAATTTTTCCTCAGTGCTAGTGTCTGTAATCATACCTATCGTTCTTACAGCCATGATTGTGTTCGTTGTCATCGTCTACAAGAAGAAAAAGATGCGTGTGAAACCTGATGACAACAGTTTTGTGACTGAGTTATAATTTGTTGCTGATGTTTTTTAATTTTTATTCACATGCACGTGAAACTGTTTTGTTTCGACAGAGGTAAGAAAAGCACGTATTCGGAAATGAATGGCTGAAATAAATTCAACTGCCTACTTTTTGTTTCACTTGTTCTCTTTACGAGGATACTGATACTGCTTGAGAAACTCTTGCAACAAAACATATGTTCCAGGCGATTTTGTATTCTCTCTTTCTCTGTCTGTCTGTCTGTCTCTGTCTGTCTCTCTCTCTCTCCAGATTCGGAATATCAGCAATCTGGAAATGGAAAGTGTGTCAAATATGAAAACACATACATGTTTGTTAATATATTTGAATATATAATGCACATACAACATGGGAACCCCAGGATGGCCGTCTGGTCTAAAGCTTTCGCCTTTGCCGATCATTACCATCGCAATTCTTCCATAGCGGGCTCGAGTCTCGTGCTCGGTCAGTGTGGGTATATGGCGAAGTTTGCCAGTAGCTTCCCTTGTGACGGTGGTTCTTAGTGGGGTTTCCCGCATTCTTCCTGCACCAGTTATACTGGCCTCCATGTATATCCTATCATGCACTGAAAAATGGTGTTAAACCCAAACAACAACAAAAATACATCCAACCTGTTAATAAAATAGAAACAAATACACAGTTATGAAATTATAAATAGTCACTTCATCATCACTCAAATTGGAGGACGAAAAAGGAACTTAAAGATGACAGAACACAATATGACATAAGCTGGCTCAAACAGTTTATGACAATAAATAGTGTGACGAAACACATTTGACAACAGCTTGGTCCACTGTCAAACGCTCCTATATACCTTGTCCACATAGAAGTAACAGTTGTGATACATATAAGATGGAAATCATATTTCGGATAATCTTCTTAAATTTACTCTTGCATATGCTCTGAAGGGACATGATGGTAACTGCTGCAAATCATTATTTACCTTACTATTTCGCTTGATCATCTTTTCCGCTGCGACACTATAATATATAATAACAGGTCAGTATACCTTGGTAGTTAAAAACAAATAGCAAACATTCATTAAGTTCGTGGAAAAGCCAGCACTTTTCTGGACTGTCTCAGGCGCTTTCTTCCGGAATAGGGGAGCTGTTATAATATTGGTTGTAACTTGAAACCTTGTCTAAGATTATTCGCTTGTTAGTTAGCTACATCTGTATCTACCACAAAAAAGGCAGAACCAGAGGAAAAGGTTGGCTCTGATTCCATTCACTGTCGTATTAATCTGCAGGAGTATTAAAACACACTTGTGTTACATCATGTGGAAACTGATTGAAGATGTATACCTCTTTTGCCATCTTAGCCACTGTTGAAATGTTTTTCATCCGTTTGCTTCAAATTCATTGTACGGTCAACATCAAAATTAAAAAGGATTGTTGTCGTTGTCGCTTTGCTATTTTCGCAACGTCTTTGTTGGCACCTGCCTCCCCCTCTCCCCCGCCACGCACCAAAATAAACCAAATCCCTCAAGACCTACGGATAGCTAAACACGCCACCACACCAGAGATCATAGGGGTTAAATTATATCGTTTCTTGCAATACAACATGAACCATGTTTGGACTGTCGTTAGAAAACAAAATATATCAATCTGGCTTCTGAATTAAAGATTAGAAGTGTGAAAACTCTTTTTGTTTTCGTAACGACTTCCTTTAAGGTTGCTTTATTTATATCATAATTGAACGTGAAACATTTCATAATAGAGAGCAATAAAATTATAGCAAATTCCTTGACTATTACATGCATTCGCCAGTATTTTTATATTGCTGTTTCAGAAATGAAAATGGCGTGGGTGCTAACTTAGAAACGGCGAACATGGGTAAGACAGCATAATTATCCGACGAGCTATATACGTGTGTTGATAAACTAAACTTATAAAACGCAAATTGCAAGATAATATCAAAATCAAGCAACACTACCTGCATAGCAATTCATTTATTATTATTATTATTATTATTATTATTATTATTATTATTATTATTATTATTATTATTATTATTTTAAGCTACGTTAAAAATCTAAATCACACACACACATTATTATTATTATTATTAGTAGTAGTAGTAGTAGTAGTAGCAGTGGCAGTAACAGC
Source organism: Megalonaias nervosa (assembly GCA_016617855.1). Taxonomy (NCBI): domain Eukaryota; kingdom Metazoa; phylum Mollusca; class Bivalvia; order Unionida; family Unionidae; genus Megalonaias; species Megalonaias nervosa. Next base: position 6,896 of record JAECUM010081387.1, on the reverse strand, counting down.
AGCATTAGCATCAGAAGTAGTATTAGCAGTTGTTGTAGAATTATTATAATTGTTATTATTAGTAGTAGTAGTATTAGTAGTAGTAGCAGTAGTAGTAGTAGCAGTAGAAATATTAAGTAGATTATTTGGAAACTCAGAGTAACTGGGAAAAATATTCATCAGACTGTAATGTTATCATTCAAGTTATATAAATATGTTTATATGCATAGTGTATTAACTGTGTTGTGTTGGATAATAGAATAATCAGGATAAACGTACCGGATATTAACTAAATACTCAAATTCATTTATTATTATTATTATTATTATTATTATTATTATTATTATTATTATTATTATTATTATTATTATTATTATTATTATTGTTGTTGTTGTTGTTGTTGTTGTTGTTGCTGTTAATAGTAATAGTAATAGTTGTCGTAGTGGTAGTAGTAGTGCTAGTAATAGTGGTAGGTAGTTAATTAGGAAACTCTAGAGTAAGTGAGAAAGGTATTGAAAGTATTTGCATCGTGAGTATCAAACACTTGTACTAAAAACAAATCAGAAATCCTAAAATCTAAGTGTTTATTTTGGTAAGATAACTGTATTTCTGTATACATGGACACACACTGATCTTCCCATTATCAAGATGTCAGCCCATTTCATAACTTGATAAAATTAAGTGTGAGAATTTATAAGGAGGATATATGTGCAGTGCAGTTTTACGTTGTTAATTAGGACGAAAAAGACACTAAGTAGCTCCTTATAAGGGACCTTTCGCTTATACATGTTATATTAAACCATTCAGAGTCAGACCAGGCCTTCACATTTGGAGGATGAAGATGGAATAAAAAAGGGAATACCAGTTAGAAAAGTCAGGCAGCCATACAGAACGAAAAGCAAAAAGAGAAGAGCGCAGGAGAAAACGAAACGAAGAGAAAAGGAGAAAATAAAAGAAGCACAAAGACAAAATGAATAACGGGTTGGTTAATGCCTTCAATGATGAAGGTACTTGTCCCAAACGCAATATTGCCACAGCCTCTGGAGTTAGGGTTAATGTACAAGTCAGTGGTAAATTTGATTTACCTCCTGGAGAACATACTGACATTAGAAAACACAACGGAAAACATAAGAGAAAGAAAAGGAAAAATACTAAAAGGGGTGATGGATTTGAAACTAACTATCTAAATTTAGAAAACGATGTTGCAGCTCCGTGAACCTAAATGTATAACGTTGGACTGTAATATACCGTTTTAATATATGTTCTTAATATTCTGAAGCCCTACACCAAAGAGATGCACCTTACCTCTGAGATCACTGATCTACGAGTTTTTAGAAGACATCTGCTTCAGAGATAGAATGTGCTATTTATTGTGGATTTTAATGTTCTGGATTAAAATATGACAGTTAAAACAACTGATTAGCTACTCTTTCTAAGATATGTATATTGTGTAGATAGAAGAGTTTTAATCATAAATTGTAAACCTAGGTATTTTTATGTATTTATAGTTGCTTTACATGTTAATATTTCACCTATCCTGTTTATGTAACACTTTTGAAAACAGCAAAAGGGATATATAAATAAAATTTAATATGAAACAAAGGCACAAAACTATGGTATATATATGTATAGGTACAAAGTTTAGTCCTTATTCAGTTTCCACGGGCGCTTCTTGGCTTATCTCTTGTGTTCATTCAATGGAGCTCCTCCTGTCACTGTCCAGCAATAGTCTGCAAGCATTGATCGGTTCCATTTGCCCTGGTAGTGATTTTCTCCATGGTTGCAATGTCCTGGTGATATCGCTCGCCGTGCTCGTCGCTCACTACTCCGCAGTTCGGTGTAAAAACAACTATAGATGAGAGCGCAAAAATGTATCTTTAGTGACATGTTGCAATTGAGGAGATTTTCCACCAACTCCCTGTAGTTGTCTGCCTTGTTGTTTCCGAGAAAAGTTGTTGCCACTAACTGGAAGGCTTTCCATGCTGTCTTTTCTCTGCCACGCAGTGCGCGGCCAAATGCATCATCTCGAAGCAGTTCACGAATCTGAGGACTAACAAAGACATCATCCTTTATCTTAGCTTCACGTAACCTTGGAAATTTGTCCCACGGAGGCACTTGAAACCTGCTTGTGTTTTGTCCATGGCCTTGACAAAGTTCTTCATCAGACCAAGATTGATGTGTAAGGGTGGTAAAAAAATCTTCCTTGATTCAACATGTCGTGGATGCTGAACACTTTCTCTCCCAAGCTCAAATGACCGTCGGAGTGGCCAATCTCTCTTGATGTAGTGGGAATCTCTCGCACGACTATCCCATTCGCAGTGAAAACAGCAGTACCTTGTGTATCCAGTCTGCAGACCAAGCAAACGATCAAGAACCTTCAAATCGCCACAAAGCTGCCAGTGATGTTGCTCATAGTTTATGCACCTCAGAAGTTGTTTCATGTTTTCATAGGTTTTCTTCATATGGACTGCATAGCCAACTGGAATTAATGGCAAAACATTGCCATTATGCAGCAAACCAGATTTAAGACTCGTCTTCGATGAATCAATGAACAGTATTTACTCATCAGAATCAATAACAATGTTTGAGGGCTGCCATCACCATCGATGTTGTTGCAAGCTACAAGGTCACCTTCCATGAAGAAGAATGGGACAAGATTTGTTTGACGGTCACGGAACATGGAAACCCTAATATCACCTTCCAGGAGATTCCACTGCTGTAGTCTGGAGCCAAACAACTCTGCCATACTCTTGTATAGTTCCAAATCCCTGACAAGGTCATTCATTTCATTTTGAGTTATGAGGTGTTGTCATAGGAGGAGGATGGGAGAAAATATGGGTCATGTGACATTGATGGTTCAGAACTAAGTTTCATCCTCTTTCGTTTTCTCGTCTGACTCAAGTGAGAATGATTATGGTGCAATCGGCAATCCTTCTCTGTGGGGTGCTGGGCGTATAGCTGATGGAATGTTGGGATAATGCACGGTCCACGTTTTCTAATTTGACACATCTTTCATAACTAGAGGCACTATGCAAAAATAACAATTACTGATGTGATCTGCTGGTTCTCTCCAAATCATTGGCACTGCAACAGGCACATATTTCTATTTCCTGTTCAACCACTGGCGGAGATTTGCTGCACAAGTGTTGCAGCATATGTGTGGGGCCCACCTCTTGTCCTGATCTCCAGTTTTGCAGCCAAGGAAAGGTGATAGGCTTTCTTAACAATAGTGGTTATACAGTGTTTTTGTGATGCAAAAGTCACTTCACCACAAACAAAGCAAATGGAATCTGCATTGTTCACACAAGTACGAGCCATCACTGCTCACTCTGGCTAAACAGAAATGTATCCCGTTGCAAAATCAAATACTGACAAATAAGAGTGCATGACACTTTATGATTTATAGAGCTGATATAGGGCAATTTGTTCAGCAGAGTAATGTAAGCTTAGCTATGATTGCATCGTCCATGACTTCTAGGAATAAAATGATGAAGTTCATGTCATGTGTGACGCAATACTAACCTCAGGTTGCATCATTAATTGTTTTTCCTAAAAAGCAAGTACTGTCCAAACACAGTCACAGATTTAATCATAAATCCAGTCAAAGATGTATTTTAGTCATTTCTGGTTTAAATTGAGATCCCTTCCCTTTATAACTCACTTATCCTTCGCCATTCCCAAGTCAAGGGTCGTATATACTGACCCAGTATCATATCTTTAAAACTAGAGCCAATCAACAATTGCAAGCATCATTTTCGTTCTCAGTGACCCGGAATCAGTAAAGTTTGACTATATCGATTTCGCAAACATTTTGGCTATAGACCAGTGTAACATGCATCACCAAAATATGCATCATTCAGCAATTTTCTGATGAAATGTCCATGATCAAGGCATGTGAGAGTTATATTAAACCATGTGGCACGTACCATACTCTCATTAGAGAGACTACATAGTGCCCTATAGTCATTATCATTCAAAAACAGAGTTAGCTTTGAAAAAATATTGCATTCTAATAATAATATAATACAGTTTTTGTATCTTCTTTTTAAACTATGATTTATGGTTTCTTTTTAAACCGTGCCGTTTTTATTAGTTTTAATTGCATGTCCGTGCTGATGCCTTTTCGTAACGTTTTTAACCGTCCATCAACTGCGAGTTCATCTCTGTGCCACCTCTTTTTACCGCGGCTATTCGCATCATATCCTTGAGGATAGTTTTTATCGTCTCGTCACACGTAGTTACGAAATTATATGTTCTATATTAATTCGACTTTAACATAGCATATCGACATCATTTGAATTCTATTTAAGCGATCAGTTCTCTAAATATTGACACAATCATTCAAATTGTTTTCATATTGCAGGATCACGGTACCGTTATATATTTTTCTATACTGTTCTAAAGGGTTTTCCTAATCGTACTGCCTTGTCTTCGTAGCGTGTCGAAACTTTTACGTTCCAAACCGTTAATGTGGCATACCACACCATCTTCGTACAATTTCCATTGTTGCAAAACATGACAATTTATATGGCTAATATCGAACGGATGTCTCATTATTTACAAAATTGATGATGTCTGCGGGCTTACGTCGTGTCTCTGATATCGCTAATAATAGAGCAGTGTATGCATCGTAATGACTTTTGTGAACGATTATGCACGTTTTAATTGAGACTCCTTATGTTTTACAGGAAGTGCATAATAATCAGTCGGAAAATAATTATACTGTTTTGAAACCTAATTTAACTTTGCATGGAAATCTATAAGCATTTGTAAGAATTTTCCGAATAAAATAAAATATCCCCTACCTTCAGCGCAATCTGAAGTATATCTAAGAAAAGAAGAGAGATATACGTTGACGAGTTAAGTTATGATACTTTAAAACACACCCCGCACACACGCACACACACAGCAGAACCAGATAGAATTAAACATTGTAATATAGCTGAGGACTCAAATTTACATCAGCTTTAACGATATATGCAACGATGATGTTTTGTATGCATCTCCTATCTCTCCTAATGCAATTCATGTTAGCACATACATGTAGATGTCACTACTACATTGTTGTTTTTAAGATTTTATAACTGATAAATATAAATTGTAAGCAAAACAAAAGTCCTGAAAACTCGTCATTTGATATTAACTTGAGTGCATTACCAAAGTATTGAATAAGGAAAGAGAAATCGCCACTTTAAAATTTCAGGACAATTTAATAATTGTTGAAAACTGCTGTATTTAACCTGCATTTTAACAGCGGCTGATAAAGACTGAGCACTCATTAAATGATAACTACCTTGGCGATTAACACAGAAGTTTGATACTTAATTAAAACAACAGCATCGGCGTAAATATTGCGGTAAACTGCGAGTCAGATGGATAGACAAACAGCCAGAGAAGCAGAGACATACTGTATTATAAATGCAATGTTCTTGGGTTTATTGACATAGAAAATATTTTTTGAAAACTTGCTTCGATTATATAAAACCTTTGTTCAGGTAAAAGAGTCATATCTCCATTAGTTTGCATGTTTTATTTCTTAAACCTTGTGTTGAAGGAAACTGAAGGGGACTTTACCAGTCAAATGTGTTACCGCTTGCTCACGAAATGTACATCTGAATAAGGTTTAAGACTGAAGCTGAGACTAAAATTGGCACAATCTAGGTACACGTCTTACAACCTTTTGTTGCAATTAAATACTTCGACAGTAAATATTGCATGACATATAGATCTTAAGCGCAAAGGAATTATGGGGCTTCTATGAACTTTCCTATGCATTCCACACTGCATATTGTTGGTGTCAGTCTCCGCTGCCTTTCTCGCCATATTTATTTTTGTGATAGAATTACTCTTCTGTCAGACATTTATAGAATACCTCTATACTCACTATTTTACATTTCTGCAGATAGTATATACTCAAAAGCTATTATTTGCAAGGGTAATAATGACAGTAATTTCGACTAGCAATGGAACAACCCAAATCTAAAAGAAACAATCTTGCAACTTGGATGGGTAATATGACGACAAAAATACACATTATAAAGCCATAACTTTCGCACATATCAACTAATAGTGGCGGGATCTTACCGTATAGAGTTGTATCCACTAAATGCCAACGCGATTGAAACGAAACCAGATTTAGCTTGAAATTAAAGATTTTGCATCTAATTGTCTATGCATATTTCTGTAAGTGATTTTGCATCTAATTGTCTATGCATATTTCTGTAAGTATGAACTCGACTGATACAAAATCAGGCTTAAGCTACAAAGTATTTATGTTGCTCTGTTCACAAACATATTTAAACACATAAGAATAATACGAAAGGGAGGAACGGGTATCTACTGTGAAGATTTGAGAAATCTAGTGTAATTGTTTTAATTGGCAAATATAAGGTGATTTCTTGAATACAATATTTGGCCTCTTTCTCATAGCGGAACATTTCATTCAGTATGGAGACACATATTAGAAAAAACGAGACAAGTTTATTTACCGATTTTAAATATTAATACACTGTGTTTTTGAACAATATCTTACTCAGAGATGTAATGTAGACATTAACTGCATTCATTTGATTATAATCTACATATAATATTTTTAATTTATTATACTGACCACGTATTAAAATTGAAAAACACTTAATCATTCTATTTAGTTCATAGTTTTTAACTTAACAAATGCAACTGTAACTGTACACTGCCAATTCAATTTTGCAAGGGAAGCTGGTTGACATTGTACAAAATTACCGATATATTTAATCTCTAAATAAATAATGCTTAATTATAATGCTATCGCAGCAGTATTTTACAAAGGTAACAAAGTTCACTTATCATCCTGGCTAATGCAGGATATAATTATCTAAATTTCTTGAATGTTGTGCCATGATAATTTTACTCTCTCTCTCTCTCTCTCTCTCTCTCTC
>JAECUM010081371.1:0-23129 GCA_016617855.1 Megalonaias nervosa | reverse complement strand
TGCTAGATTTTCAAGTTCAAATGATTTTTTTTCTGCGTCAAGATTGTATAGTCCTCTACTTGACCTCAAGTCACAAAGTCACAATTAGCATTTTCTAAAACCTATTAAGTAATGTAAAATAACTTTTGAGAAACTTCTTAATGTTTACAAATTAAATTCTTGGTTATAATGAGAAGGTCTGTTGCTAATATTATAATATATAACATGTCAGGTACACCAGGGGAATCCCAATAACCATGTTTACTTCTATTAATACTGATACTAATATTAAACCCATACACATAGAGAATATTTTAGCTATGTATTAGTTGTTTACAGAATTACAAAAGTCAATAATTCAGGTCAAGTAGAAAAAAAACAACTTGATTTTGGACAAGTTAAGTCCAACATACAATGTTACATTACAATGGCATATGAGAAAATAAAAAAAAATGTTTAGAGAACTAACTAACAAGCAATGTAAATTAAACAAACATAACAAAATACGTTTGTTTTATTCATAATCAACTGAATAGAAAATCGTGGTAGGGAGATGTCCGACTCACTGGTAACAACATCAAACTGCATCTTTTAAGTAACTGGGGCAAAATCATAATACTGTATATAGGCTATGCTAGTAACATCAAACATTCTGGCTCTAGAACCCAGTTTCTGCAGGTAGCACCTGTTACTATTCTTACAGTTTCCAAATTCATATTTTCTAATTATTATTTTCTTACGTAGTACATTTAGTCAAGAGATAATCACCATAGGCAAACAAGGGAAGTGCACAAAATTTATATAGTTGTTGCAAGGACTAGTAGTCCACTCTTTGTTTAAGTTCTTCAAAGTATTATCTTTCTCTAAATCAATTTCAGACAAACGTTTGACAAAAGCATAAATAGGTGGTGTCACTTGACAATATAACAACTAAATGACTGTGTTGGAATACTTTATGAATGCTGTCTGCATTATAGGATGATTATACAAACTGATTGCACTATCAGGATTAAAATGTCACTAGTCACTGATGAAACAAGTAATGCGTATACTTTTGTCTGTTCTTTTTGAATATGCCAATTTAAAACTGCACCTGTCTTACTTGGGTTTTTAAGGCCTATTTGCTGATTGCACATCATCTGCAATATCATCACTTTCCAAAAATAGTGAATTCATAGCAACTCACTGCTTTCGCAATGACAAACAGGTTTTTAAATACAGCAGTAAACTAATATGAACGCCAATATTTCTAAAGTAAATAATCAATTTCAAATGTCAAACCGGATCAAATGCTTTATGAAGAATCGTTTACTTCCCAGATACATTGTATCATAAACAGCTAATAACTGAGAAATTAAATACTCACTGAGTGTAAAATCTTATTTATCTGGTACAATCAGATTAAACAAAACAATACAATTATGCAATAGTTACTGATAGACTTTTCAAATACTTAGAAGAATATAAACTAAATATATTATAATATAATTTGAAGATTAGTTCTATGGACTTTTTGTATACCTGGACCGCATTTTGAAGTTTCAAAAATGTGGCAATATTGAACTTTTAGGAGAAATATTAAATATGCAACACGTTGGATACTTGAACTAGAAATTCTTCTAGTAGCATATCATGCAGTAAGTTCAGACCACATGTCTGGGATGGTTTGACGTTGTACACGTCTACCTCACCAATATTAAGGAGATAATAGGGGGAGGGTACAGTGATTGATGTTTCATAGTGTGATATATTATTAATCTGCGTTATAAACGTTTCAGAAATGCCATCATTAAATAGTTTAGATTTATCTTCATCGTCAGTAGTCCAATTTACAATCAGTTAAATGATCTCTTTTTAGACTTTACCTTGGTGTCTTTAATATAGTTTCATGATTGTTTCTGATTAAATGATGATTTATATTTCGCCTGCTTAGTTATGGATAATGAAACTATTAAGATTATGTATTTCACTAATATTCCTCTAGCGTTCTTGATGTTTAGTAACCCATGATGAACTTTTAGGGTATGGTTTTCTCAATTTTAAAGTTATTTTCCTTGTCTAGCAAGCAATTTCAGTGAAGGTTTGTTTTCGACCAAGCATGGTGATCTCATTATCGTCTTAAATGTGTTACGTATATGTAATTTAATTACTTGCATGCAAGTTTTAAATTCTTTTTTTAGTTTATTTTTATTTCATTACATGTTATTGTAATGATAACTTTATTTACTGGGTTTAACATATTTCCAGAAAATTCAGTTCAGTTCTATTAAACCTGATAAATACGCAGTTCGTAGAAACATTGTATCTTTTGGTGACCTAGATTCAGGGCCAGTTTCAGTTCTGCTGTAATCAACTTTTTTAGTTGTTTTATTATTGAATCTTTTAGTAAGATTCGTTCAGTACAATCGAATCCGTAAATGGCCTACGTGATAATTGACTTATAATGTTACTACGTCGCTTGAAAGTAAGTGATTACGTGACCTATCACTTGGTCCGTTCTGCGTTGTAAGTGGAGTTAAAGTGTATCATAGTGTTTTACTGGTCAGTCGTAATTCATACCTTCGGGGTCAAAGGTATTTATTTTGTTGCTGCCAGTTTGATTTAAATTTTTCTATTTCTCGGAATTAATTTATTTACCCTGGATAATACTTGTGCTCATCAAAATTATTGGACATAGACATTTACTGAAAATTATTCGGAATTCTAAACCCGGAAAATTATTCTTGGTGAGTCAACAATGAACCGTTGACACGACAACCCAAACAGGTGATAGAAGACGTCATCGCCTTCCATCTTGGAACTTCATCGGGATTCAAACTTTGATTCAATTAGAGCTTTTTAGTGATAGGACTTATATTTTTAATTATTGGATTAAGTTTTGGATTTGATTCATAAACCGTAAGTCCTTTTTCATATTTGTACCTTGTTTTTCTAGGGAAATAAATTATTTTGCTAATTTATAAAGCTTATTGGCTCACTCTTGTCTTTGCTACTTTTGTTCGAGCCTAGCCACGTCACAAATATTAAAAATCTAGAAAATACTAGAATGGGAAAATATAATACCAAACGTAATATATTGATTTCATAAGCATAACCTTGAAATAGCATTCCCAGTGTGGGAAGCGACACAGATTCTAGAAGTGATATATCAGTTGTTATGTATAATTAATATAATTTATGCACTTGGTCTTTGTCCCTGATCAAGGTTAGGGAATTGATGGTCTACATGACATTTATCATCGTTATAAAAGTTGTTTGCTGATATTTATGTTCAAGGTAAAAAATAGAATGTTATTTAAGAAACAATTTGATCCACATTCTGGTTGTGGTAAACAAATCTATCTCATCCCTCCTTAACGTTCAGAGAGTGGAATAATTCATTGTTGTATTCCTATATAATTTGGGAGGAGATGTTGTTTTTTTTTTAAATAGAAACATACAAATATTCATTGGAATTACAAAGTGTTCATTGATGGTATGGATCAAATCAATACTTTGGGATTATTTTTGATATTTTCGAAAACATTCTGAATTATATCATTGCGATACATCAAAGCTATTGGTACATCAGCTTCTTCAAGTTTCCGAGTACATCGACAAATTTAATATCATTGGAATTCATTAGTACCATTCTATACCGTTGGTCTTGTAACAGAACATTTAAGATTATTTGGGATTTAATTCGCAATACTGTACGTTCCTCTTAAAGTTTTATTTCGTAACATAAAGAGAATAAATTTATTTGTTGACGTTACCCAGTTTAAGTCTATAAAGTCGTAGCATAATATACTTTGCCTCATCCTTTAATATCAAACAGCTTTGAAGTTATGGAGCAGAACGAAATGTGTAATGAAATCATTATAATATTACGCCCATCCATGGCCTTTCATAGATGACTTACAATGTGATACATTACATACCTTCTACTGAAGCAGTATAGCGAGTTTCATTCCTTAATCATCAAATCGGTTTAATGCAAAGAGGAGGCAAGTGAAGGTGATGGAAAATTTTAAATATTGACGCACTTTCGAATGATGATGTCCACATATGCCAAGATTACACCTAATCTAAATTCATTGAAAGTTCTACAAGTTTTAGAGAGGAATGAAAGTGTGATTGCAATGTAAAATATTTAACCATTGCACAAGTCTTGAACCATCGACGTTGCATGCGATATATTTTCTAGTAAAGATATACAATTTTACCATGTTTTATCCATTAATCTCAAAGAGCTTAAAGTTATGCAGTGAAAGGGAAACTGTAATGAAAATGTTAACGTATTAAATTTTAGCCCTGAAGATAAGACACATGATCTGGTATGCAAAGCGTATTCTGGTGATGTGTTAAAGTATACTAAATGTTTTTGATCCCTTAATTTCAAACAGTGTTAAACTGATTGAATAGACTGTAAAGCTTAAAATATTGATCCATGATAGTAGTCTTCAAGACAGGGTCCCTAATATGCTATGTGACACAACGTCTTGAAATTATTTACAAGTGTACCAGTTTCATTTGTTAATCTCATGCGGCTTTCATCGTACATAGCAGAATAGAAAATGCAATGGAAAATTTCAAATGTTAAACGTTAAAGACAGCATCCCAAATGTTATACCTTACAACCTTCTAATGATGACATATTCGTACATCAAGTTTCATCCGTTATCTCAGTCGGCTTTTACGTTATGTGACGGATAATTAAAAGTGAAATAAAAATGTAATATTTAGTGGTTGTATTGGAGAGTAAATTAGAAACTGAGGCTTTAACGCAAAATAGGAACACAATCCCAACTTATGTCTTAATTCACTTCCAACAATTGTAATGTCATCTTTCCTTGACTTGGACCACGACTGAAGGACATCAAAGGCAAGATGGATTTGTGTAATAATAGCACATAAATATTACAGAATTAAAATTAGCGACCACCAAAAGCTATATATAAATATCAATAATACATTACGTGCTATAATTGTATGGCTAAGTGGGAGTCCAGTGGGAAGCTTATGAACTAGGACAAGCTGTACAGGGTACTTACAGGTATTGCCAGAATGATGTTCCACTGCCGACTGAGTGATGACTTGACAACTTCCTTGGATGATACAATTTGACTTAAGGCATAAATAAACGCACTCTGGTACACAATTCATCCAAGGTTAAATTGCAAGAAAGTTTAGTGAGAATACCAGGCCACGGGTTCCTTGAGATTCAAAGAGGAATGATTCAAAACCAATTATGATACAGCAATAGCTTTCACCTCATGGACATTGATTGCTATGAAATAGAGATCACTCTTAGTGAGCGGCTGATAAGCGATAAGCTCGTGTAATATCGACACTATCCACTTCGAGATCGTAACTGCCGAAATATCAGAAATATATTCAATGATGAGTGACAACAGTTAAAATTCTTTTCTTAGTTTGATTTAGACAGACAAATCCCTAACATTGGACAAAGTCTATCTTGATCATCCCCAGCACTGATATGATTGAAACATAACTAATACTTAGGCAGAAAGATAGGATGGCAAAGAACATATGGAGTGGAGGAAAACTGTTTAAAGGGTAATGTTATCAATGGCGGGTTCCATCAACGGTTCATAAGATCATAAATGGGATAGAAAAAATATCAATTCGTTAGATTTTACACTTTTAATCAGCAGATTAGCTTCTAAATCAGTAGAACTTTTAATAAGATTGAAAACAATACCAATGGATTTTTTGCCATAATGGTATTATGTAACAGTAAGTTATGGGCATAAATCTGATTCTGATGGTAAATTTCGCAACGATAATTACTTAACATACGTTAGGGTATTGACAGTAAACGAAATATAAAGAGATGTATCTCTCATATTTCACTATTAAGACTGATGATAAAACTCATAAGCATCTTCAGTTACCTTCAGAAATTCACTGCCTGGTGAACAAGGATGTCATTCATTTTGATTTTTAAGTATTATACATAACAGGCTTTCAATAGTTTTCTGACCTTTACTATTTGCCAGCACCAACGTGAACTCTTATTTCCAGGATTGTTTAATTTCTAGGAGCATTCCTTAGCTAGTGCGTTTTTAACTAGGGGAATGTTTACGTTACTTCTGCAATTTGACTTAAATTGACAAAATAATTGAGATGACCTTAAATATGCCTCTCAAAGCGTCTTCAAAAACACAGTGGGACTTAAGAAAGAAATGAAAACATCATATACTTACGCAAATGTTTCTGCCCAAATTACTTTAGGGAGCATTCTATCGATTTTATCTGACCTCGACCAATGGTCAGTTGATTTTCAGCCATTGACACTCAAAGTAGTACGGATAAGCATTGATTCCGCTATTAACTACACCATCTCAATACATTTCCAGGTTTTGACTTCAAATTACAAGAATAATGTAATTAATGTGGATATCTGACTCGTTACTATCGAGAGTTGAATTTGATCCGTATGCTTTCAGACTCATCTGACACGCATGCTAAGAATGTCATAAATTAGCCCCAAACATTTGACCCATTTGCTTTGTTTTGTTGTGATGGCTTGCTAAGGTTAATGCAATATTTATCTTAATTGCAAGTTTGAACTAAGTAAAATGCTATACAAAATTTAAAATGTCTTATGTATAAAATGAACAAATGCTTAGTCTCCTTGGAGCACTTGAAATATACTCTTCAATTTTGGAGGTAAGTGAATTTTACATGTCGTCTGAATATGTCTAAATGGAAGTGATCGATTTGGGAAATACATAAACTTATGAAGTTTGGTGTAACAATTCCAATCGGATGACATTTCATGCATTATTGGATCTGTTGCAGCACTCGTGGAACAGTTCCAGTCCTTAGTAGGTTGGTTGTGATTGGTGTCTGTAATGTGTGGCTAGAACGGATAATTTTATAAAAAAACTTTTAAAGTATACAATATTTTCAAAAGCGTTTGATTTCAACTTTAAAACGGTAAGTGCTGTTGATGACTTTTATAAGGGTATTATTGTCTCCCGAACGTTGACTCATATGTATGTAAGATTTAGACAGCGACTAAAGAACACAGCTGAGGTTCTACCCCAGCTTTAACGAACAAGAGACTCGTCTATGAAGCTGACATTATCTCTTTTGTTCTGAAAGAAGTGGGTCCGACCCTATAGGGCAGCCCACAGAGGATTAAGATTGTAAGGTAGGTTTGGTCTGTAGCCCGTAATGGTAGACACCAAGAAATCGTTTCTAAGAAACAAAAAGTAAAATCTGCAACTGCATTTAATGGGGGAAGATAGGATCAACACATTTCCTTCTGCACCAACTATAGAAAATTCTCACTTTGGTATCGTAAAACGTGGATTGCATGGTTAATTCGGTAACCTTTACCAAAAAATGGTACTGGTGGATAGATTAATTGCTATGAGCCCGGCACGTAGGAAATATATTGGAGGAGAACTGCGCATGATGGACCTTTTGTGCTGCAATAGCACATACATCCACATGTGTTACTCTTTTGCATCGTTCACCTGCAGATATAAATCGAGACTTGGGTACCGAAATGGAGGTTCATGAAGGAGATAGAAGATAGAAGGTAAGCTGGTAAACATTACTCTTAGGGGCAAGGACCCGTGCAACGTCTGAGAGAATTAACTAATCCTATGTCCAGTGCTAAATGACAGAAACTCTGTAAATGTCACTATTTGGGTACCTTATCCTACACAGTGTCCAGTGCTAGGAACCTGGTGTCCCCGTGATTGAAGCCAAATTAAACGTCATCGCAAAAATACTTCAGGTCGATAAAGTTCTAAATTAGCCCCAAGACTCTTCGGCCCCATACATCGCGGCCTTAAACACGTCGGTCCTAAAACATTTCGTCCCTAAGTAGATAGACGTTTCGGCGACAAATAAGCAAGACATATAGACCCCTCAAAAGCAAGAAGTTTTGACCTTTATCTTTCATTGTGATTACGAAAATGCAATCGATAAAATTAACTTTGTATTTTTAGTGCGTCTTCTTCAAGCTCTTCTTCAACGTTGTAATGAAGTTTGAATTCCAATAAAAACTAGTTAATACAAAATAATTATGATATATATTAACGATTATTAATACATATGATGATTCGTAAATGGCGAGATTTTGTCGGCACAAAGTGTCTTTCGAGCCTTTGCGGTATATGCTAATTAAAGGCTTAAAAGGCATTACTCGTTTCTTGATAACTAAAGAAGCTTTTCAGAATTAATAATAAAGACGACTCCGAACTGGTGGGGTTTTTGTTATCAGGATTCGGTGTCTTTCTAGTCATTGGGTATACGCTGATCATGCGACTTAAAAGAGCTTATGCAGCAACTATTGATCGGTAAGGTTTCCACACGACCATCAGTCTTTCTAGTCTTTTGCGGTATATGCTAACTTGAAGACTTAAAAGGCATTAACCATTCTTGTTATTTCAAAAAGAGCTTTAGATGTAACAAAATAAGCAAGATTTAGGATAGTATATAATGATCTCCCTCTCTGCCAGTAGCAATAATCTCGTATATGACATTATACGAGAACTATTGACTAACAGGGTGTCTCCGTAAATTACTGGGCGGTTTACTGGTTAGTTAAGTTTCGTTGAGTTTTTGTGGTATTAAGGTTTTGTCCAATGTCCTACTGCTTCATTTGTTTTATATAACTTATTACACCAACGTCTTACATTGTGTATCCATCTTTTTGTTTTATTTAAAGCTATATTCTGATGAATTTGACTTAAATGTTTAAATTGACGTTACAAACCTTAAAAAGTTAATTCAGTTGTTAGAAAGTAATCATATAATACACGTGGCTTTGTCACACCAGAGCGAGAGAAACTGTTATAGGGCCGACATGTCTTTGGGATAAATTATCTTAGGCCCGAAACATCAAGGGCCGACGTGTAAATAAACCGTTCTGGACTATCACTAGCACAGCTAGTACACTTAATTTTGGGCGCAAAAACTTCGTTCAGGTAATTTGTACAATTCAATTGTTATATTGGTATCTCTTTTCTCACGAAGTGTTAAGCACCTCTATTAAAATATCTGATGATATGAGAGAAAGTTGCTGAACTTGACTGTAAAGTTACAAAAGTAATAGATAACAATGTTGTTTTCCGTAATTGAAAGCAATTAATATGCACAGAAATGATCAAAGAAATGATCAATAAACATAATCCAAGTATTATTGGACAAAGCCTCACACATATTTTGTTTAATCAAACTCCATACAAATTTGCATGTTTCTCTGTACCATTTTTATGAGAAATGTTGATATTCTTATTGGTAAGACCCTCTGTAACCCAGTTTTTCCTCATGTCGGACTTGAAAGATTAATTACTACTGTCTGCAGCTTGGATGTAAATCCGCACAGAATAACCACTGGTACAACATTACCCAGTCTCAAGACCTTATTTTAATGATTCGTAATATGAGCTCATTAATAGATCCACAAAAAGAGATCGCTACTGTCCTGTTTTTTTTTAAAGATATATTTCTTCATTGCAAGATAACATCTTCATCAACCTAACTCTTCTCATTCTCAACTAGGATTCATCTTCTCTACTTGAGTGTCACACTCCATCGTGTCTGAGATCTATACTGTGAGTTTATTTTGTTGTATTTTTATTAGCGAACATTATTATTATTATTATTATTATTATTATTATTATTATTATTATTATTATTATGTTTATTAGCGAAATAGTGTTATATTATTAAACTAGATATAATAGTCACTGTGCTGATACTTCAATGGTCATTTTGCAACATACACTGTGGCATGCATAAATTGTTTGCACATTCAAGCAATATCTCTCTCTCTGATTTTACCGTTGACGTTCATCCAAAATTTAGCTTAATAACATATGCAGTTGATTACCACATAGTTCACTGCAAAGATCAGTTACTCAATCCACAAGCAATAATAATTTCATGGATGGCATTCATTGTTAATTTTAAGTTTTGCACTTGACATGACACTATGTCGTTTTCTGGTCCAAATTTCTGATGTGCGATAGTGTCGGCATAGGATTTATTGACATCATTTTGTATCCCACACGATATTTTAAAATCCAATTTGCACGAAACTCACAAAGCAAAACTCATGACCTTGTCTGCTATTCTACATTAACTTAAATTTTATTTAAGAGCATTGTTGAACTTGTAATATTTTGTACCCGATGACTTTTCCAACATAAAGCAAGCGTTCTATACGTATCAGTCTTGGTGCATCAATTCTTATCTGGATTACTAAGCATACATCAATGCACCGGTCGTTGAATTTGTGGAACCCCTTTTTTCCCCAGCAGAATAGTTGTTACTAGTTTTTGTACTATATGGACAGAAGGCATAAATATATTTTTTTATGTTTCATTTTTTTATTATTGAAAATTAAAAAAGAGGTGTTTTTAATTTTCAGAAGATTATAGATTTGAACAATAAATCGATATATGCGACAGACGGCTTTAAAACGGAATATTGTCACACCGTTATTATAATCATTTGTATGGTGTTTGTGGTTCGTCGTCTCTATGTCGTCATAGCATACGTCTCGATCTGGAGACTAATGAGGAGGTGAGTATTTGGATTGAAGTCTCCCTCCCCAATCCAATAGTATTATGTTCCATTCACAAACCAGATTGTTCTAGAGTTCATCGGATTGACAGAAGTTAGAATCAAATTCATAAAATAAATCTCAGAAGCTATCATATAATGTGACTGTAATACTGACTGCCTAAAGACATCGTTATTAAAATGGATAAATAGTTGCGAAACTTACAGCTTTATCCAAATAACTACCACCCCAATTAAGGTAACACTTACAACATGGATCATCGATCATATCTATACTAATAAACTAATTATATAAGTAACTTTAATTTGCCAGTGTATGCGGTGAGTAGCCACTATGTGGTTTGTTTATCTAGATATCTTCCTAAAATGTAACAGTCATCAAATTAAAACACTTGACACGGACTTTAAACAAGAACCTATTAAATGATATAATTTGTAAAACAAACTTTCAGCTATGTTCGCAATGAAACTGGCGTGAACATTGCGTTAGACCACAAGGTATCAGTTATTAAATGCTGCTTTAAATAAGTTTGCATCGATACAAGCAAAAAATGAGGCGTGAAGATTAACGAGGATAGGCGTCTATTTAATGGATAAATTTCACAAGAATATAGACAAAAATGATTATAGAAAATGGAGGAAGTAAGGAAAGTACCCGATTGGTATGGCAAAGGAAGAATACCAAAACAGGAAAACGATGACATAACAGTATCTCTACAATATATTGTTAAAATGTACAATAATTTCTTCACAAACTGCTCGTCACAGTACTAACACTGCAATTAATCTTCATGCCTTTCTACCCAATGAAAACTATCTAATGTTTGTGAATCAGATGTTTTTGATATGCTCGATAGCTTGAGTATTAATGAGTCCATTTTACTAGATGGCATTGGTCTACAAATTATTAAACTTAAGCATAACGACTTTCCAGATATCTTCAAATGAGCTAAAACAAATGGAAAAAATGGAGTCACTGAGCTACCCATCAATATCTAGTCAACCAGTATTATAAAATTATTTGAAACGCACGTAACTAAACAGGTCTATAGCTTTCTCAGATTACTGATTATTTCATAAGACATAATAAGGGTTTTGAAAAATCACTCAAACCAGAAAAAACTCACCAGATTAACAGCCCATTGTCTGCAAGAAATGGGCTAGATTTCTTTGCCTGAGATTGTGTTTCTTGGTTTCAAAAGAGCCTTTCATCTAGATGATCATGGAATTCTGCTGCGAAAGTTGAACTGTTATAGGTCTAATAATCCTTATTTTAACTGGTCTAGCTCATATCTAAATCAATGGTCTCAACACCTGTACATTGTCACTATTAGTTCAGTATTATACATATTTGATTTATATTGCGCATTTGACTCTTTCCGGTGACTGAGGATTGAGTTTTGGTCTGCCTGACTTTTTATCATGTTTGTAAGTTATATGTAAGCTGTTTAGAAGGGCGTTTTGTTGTATTGTAGGTCAAGGGAAATTAGTGAATATTAGTCTGTGGAATCACGTTTAGCTGTGCTCAGGTATAATTTGAGAAGAATTATTTATTTATAATATAACCAAAAATTAAAAAGTATTATTCATTGACATTTTTGGATTAAAACACTACTTTGGGCTCATTTCTGACTCATTGAAACAAATTATGGGTTATAACAATTGTGAATGGCATTACATGAAGACTATTCGAACATTAACTCATTCAAGATTATTTGTACATCAGCACTTTCAGGACTGTTGAAATTCATTCTATATATTCTATACCTTTGGACTTATGTAATATGTAGGTTAATTTGGGATTAAATACACAATGCAATATGTTTCTCTTAAATTTTCACTCTGTACTCTAAGGAAATAAGTTTTTTGTTGAATCGTACAAAAATGTGTTGGTTTCGCTTCTTTCTGTTACATAGTTTAAGAGCATGGAGGGGTAACAATCAGAAACTAGCAGTATTATTAGGGGTACCTCAAGGCTATGTTTTAGACCCAGTCCTCTTTCTATTTATGTCAATTATACATTAAGTAGTAATGTCACAATACAGATTGGTTTCCGATAATAAAATTATCGGAACGAGGTTGAATTTTGACCTTATTCGAGTTGAAAATTAGGCACAAGGAAAAAAGATGGTAATAAATTGAGGGTGAAGTGAAATGCTTCAGCTTTGGAACATCACCAAAACTACGTCATAACGTAAGGAACCAAAAATAATTTTTTGGCAATAAACACATTTTCAGTTAGAAAATATCAAAGCTTTACAATGAGATGATCATATTGTCATAGTTTGCAAAGCACTGTCATCGAAAATTAACATACTCATTAGAATAAAGAAATAGTGTCTTTAAAAAGTCATGTATTCTGTGCCCAAATGCATACCCGCATATTCTTCCAACAAGGGATCATTGCTCAATTGCAAAATTACTGCTTGGCGGAGTTTTACAAAATTCAGAAAAGAAAGCGAACATCATTTTAAATACATGCATTGTTAGTCATCACAAGCATTATTTAAAACACTAAAATAGTTTGCAATATAGGAAAGGTCTGATTTTCATTACATTGAGCTGTACCAGAGTATCTATATAATTTATTGTGGGCTTTTTCTACCCTTTACCATTTGAGATCAACATCACACGGAAATCTTTACCCGCCAAACCCAAGAACAAGGCAAAATTTAAAAAACCTTTCATTACTCTTGTAAAATTCTGTGGAATAGGTTTCCAGAGCCTGTAAATTCTGCAGAAAATATTGCAGCTTATAAGAACAGATATAACGAGTACGTACTCTTTATTAATAGATTATAATAGACTGTAGTATTTATAATACTGGAAATATGTTTAAATAATAATAATAATAATAATAATAATAATAATAATAATAATAATAATAATAATAATAAAATTATTATTATTATTATTGTTATTAGTAGTAGTAGTAGTAGTAGTAGTAGTAGTAGTAGTAGTAGTAGTAGTAGTAGAAGTAGTAGTGGTAGTAGTAGTAATACTAGTAGTAGTAGTAGTAGTAGTGGAATGAGAAAGTGGAATGAAAAAGCCAAAGGTGGCTTTCAAGATTTAATCCAAATTGGAATGATTAGGAAAAGGTGTAACAATATCCCGAAAATCATCGGCTTTCATTTTTATGAAGGAAAAATATCTCTTAAATGAGAGATTAACAGCCTTTTCTGATACTCAAACTTATAAATGGTAGACGCTGAGATATCGTAAATATCTATGAAAGAAATAAAGGGACGTTTCTGACCGATCATTTTGGTTTCTGATTTATCCAGACAGAAATGCTAGGCCCTGACAGGACAAATAAGTCTATCTTGATAATGGTAGCTGATATTTTTTGTATATTTAACTTGCATTGTTTGTTAGTTAGTTTTTTAAAATTTTGTAAATTGTATTTCAATATATGCTATTGTGATGTAACATTGTATGTAGGACTTAACCTTGTCCAAAATCAAATTTATTTGGCCCTGGTTTTAGGTTATTGGAATTCCCTAACAATTTACAAGGCGAATATTATAATTTAAGTAACAGACTTTCTAATTATGACTAGCATTTTATTTTGTAAACATTAAGAAGTTTCTAGAAGGTTTTTTTCCATTAGGTAATATTTTTTTTTTTAATGGAAAATGCTAATTGTGACCTGAGGCCAAGTAGAGTACTAAATTTAAATTTGTCACCGGAAAATTTATTCACTCGTGCTTTGACATTCGAGCAGAATCAAGTCATTGTTTTGTACAATATTTGATTTGGTATTGTTCACATTATTTCTTCCATGGAAATACAAAATAGCTCTGATACTATTATTAGAAATAGAGAACTGAACTTATACTGTAATTTCAAATAAGGGTTTCTTCCTGGATTGTATTATTGTGATCCACCACAAGATAGTTGGCACATTAACACTTTACGAGCCATCACAGGCACATCAACAATTTCATCGTGAGACTTAATTTAGATGTTCACTAATGTTTACTCAGAACTTTTATTATTAGGATTCGTGTCTGTAATTCTAGGATTATTTTGGAATTTAATTCACAATGCCGTACGGTCTTTTTTTCATTTTCACTTTGTATTCTAGGGAAATAAATTATTTGTTGAATTTTACAAAGCTTTTTGCTTCTTACTCTTTTCTGTTACTTATTTCAAGAGCATAGACTCTTAACCAGAAAACCTGTCTGGCACTAAACAAAACCTGGGTCGTTGTTGAAACTGAGGTGGCGTCAACCATCTTCCCCTGATAAGTCATGAATGTTACTCCTCCTAGCTGATCTTAATGTAGGGAAATTGTCTTTAATATAAGATTTTCATAAGCAGCCTCACTCAGAGGCTCACAAGGAACTTTAGAAAACAGCTAAAGATACCCACGAAAGATTGCACCTGGGTATTAATGAACAAGACATTGATCTCTGAGCTCAATTAGCTTATAAGCTCTGAGGAATGATGGTCCAGCCCAGTAGTGTGACTCACTAAAATGTGCGGGTATAAGAGAGGGCTTTTCCATATTCCTTAATAGTGGAGACTGAACAATTATTTTTTTCAAAGAGAAAGAGAAAGAAATCTGGTACGGCAGTTAAAGAGAGCATATTGGGTCGATGCCCTGCTGACTGCACCAATTACAGAAGATTCTCCATTTAGTCTCTTAACATTAGAAGTCAACTACCTCCTAGCTTGAAAGATGCGGTTTATAACTATGCTAAACTACTAATATTGGCGGATAGATCGTTGGACATGAAGTGACGTAAAGGTGGAGAATCTGTGGATTCTTTTGAAGGAATTGTCATCTGTGCTGCGACAGGAGATCCCTCTTCAGCGGCAACTTCCTTTTGGTATGTAACAGGTTAAATAACTTGCTGAATTGTGAAAATTGGCGCCAAATATTCGGTTCTATGATCACACAATCAAGACTCCGTATGAATGACCTGAGTTATTCTTCTCAAGGGCGTGAAGACCTAGGTATACTGTCGTTCCCACTTCAAATCAATGTCGCCCACCATCCATACCTTCTCATTTGGAACTAGAGAGATCATAATGAATCTCGTTACAAACGTGTCCTCAGTGATCTTTCCTGCAGCTGAAAATGACTCTACCACAGATTTGTGTAGAGGCCATTCTGCGAGGACAGCACAGTCTTGACACTCAAGCTGTTCGCTAGAATATTCTGCTCGCCTGGGATATAGTAGATTCTGAAAGTTATCACTTCCGAATATGTCCACTGAAGGAGGCTCCAGACTTCTAAAAAAGGATAAAGTTCATTAGTATATATGTGTCAAACAAGGTTGATACACCCCTACAGCGGATTGAAAAATGAAATGCATTCTAGGTTGTTGATGTTGTCCAGCCAAACCAAAATCCCTCAACAATGAGGGTCCAGAAGGACCCCCTCCCCCCATTCCCGAAATAATCCATTGGTTTACAGAAAGAATTCAGGTTCTGGGGAGTGAATTAGAATTTCTGCCGAAAACACGTTATGATTCATCCACCAGCTGAGATGGCGTCTAACGTTTTACCCTAAAATTTGAATTGAAAGTGTGTTCCTTTGAGGTCTCCAATTCGCTAAAAGTATACATTGGAATTGCTTAGTATAGTGTAATTTCGGAAAGGTCTCAGGTGGAGTCTTCCATGGAGAACCCGATCTTCTGCTGCATTCAGAATCCACGGAGAGAGAGAGAGAGAGGGAGAGAGTAGGAAAGAGAAGAGAAAACGGTAAAATCCTCTAATAACCACGTCGTTGAGGTATGAATCTGCTTGATCTTGTGGGGAGTAGAACGCACCTACCTTTGCATTGAGATGAAATTGTTTTTCACGTACGTTAATCTATAGAAAGAATCCGAACAAAATTCACCACATTGTGATTAAACCCAGATGTATTGCTGTCGTCCAACTACAACTGTGGATCAACTAGTGATCGAACTAATGGATAATAGGAGCCCCAAATAACCCATATCAACCCTGGAAATGATTCTGGACACGGAAGGGAAGCCAGAGGGAAGAGGCAATATTGAAAGACTTCCACGCAGAACTGCAGGAACTTCCCGTGTGACGAAATGATGGGGATGTAAAGTCTCACATTCTGAAGTCTATAGAGCAAATATAGTAATTTGAAGTTTAGGCGTTCGTAACTGTAATTTCCGTCTGATCTGGAAATGCCCATTCAAAATAAAATTCTTTAGGAACGAAAAATTGAGCATTAAGTATCATTGTGACCTTATGTGCCTATCTCCAATCTTCAAAATTCCAGATTTATCTGGTAAAAATGATGGTCCTTCATAGAGATAGAGTCCTGGAGACAAGGCTAGTAACCCTATCGTAATGTCTAAAACGACCAATGTGTCATGTTAAATCCAACCATGACTCTGTATTGTGGCCAGGTCTGGCGCTATTAGACATCAAAAGGAGAGATATTTGATGTAAGAGGGATCAATTCCAAATAGCCGACTACCTCCCTCCATAAGGCCAAAGAAGTGTCCATAGACTAATTCCCATTGTTCCAAGGACCAGCACATGTAGAGACAGAGGAACGACAGTGTAGTCTACAAGGAGTGGGGTGGTCCCACTGGAACTCCACTTAATATGCTTAGGTAGAGGACCCTCCCCACCCAATTTCGCTCAGGCTAATTGTGAGTCTTCGTCAAAGTAGCTGGGTCTGGATCTAATGCAATGGATCACTGCTGCTGATTTTTAAGATCCTGAGATGCCAATATATTCGTGAACAAACTGAATAAAGATTACTTCTCAAGAGAGGTCATACTCAATAGATTATTGTTGTAGTCCACCGGGAACTCTAATAATTTATGGCGGCATTGCAACGACGATGGCTACCTCTACTGCAAAGATGTGTGTTTTGTTGTTTCAGCTATGGCCTCCGCGATTATCTGTAAGCAGCGGAGACAAAGTGTCATCTCTTAAAAGCTTTAGAGAGGCCCTAGAGGAAAGGTCGACGTGCGAGTCTGTGGTGACCAAAGTATGTGCCTTAAGTTGTATGGTATCCTATATATTAAAAGGCATGAGGGCAAAGTTCCCTTGGATACTTACTTGAGATGCCATGAGACTTAAATGGATAAAATGTTGCAGAGGGAACAGAGTGACCCCTCTGCGATCCGCATGCCTCTTGACATTGTCCAAATCTGTGAGCAATGCTATCGTCGAATGGGGAAGAGACGGAAGACTGGTTTTTTATTTTGTGCCTCCAAGAGTGTCTTCAGACCATACTAAATTGTTGTATCAAACATCGTAGAAGGTACTGGATATAGCTGGTGGTGAAGAAGGCAGCAAACCTAACTGATTGCATTGTCCAAAGTTCTAATATTCTCATCGTTTGTCATTTAATCCTGTGCGGGGCTGATATAATGACACCAATTGGACTGATGTCAATGCCTTAGGTAGTATGTCCTTGAACTCATTAGACTGTGCTAAATTATACAGTGTATCATTCTGTCCCTGCGGATGGCGCAAGACTGGACTCTCTGGTCCTCTCTCTCTGTCCATGGATAAGTGGAATTCAAATCCCATCTTGATGAAAGCGAAGATAAATAGCAGCCATTATCCTAGCCAATGAAAATAAAAATGATGGTAAAAATGGGCAGGGATTACGTCTACGCAACAGTTTGGCTTATGGAATCAAAGAAACTCAACAATCATGTCATGGGGGAAATGATAAAATTCACAGCTCAACCCTACCACCACAACACGCACATGACACCCTCTGTTGGTAGGAGATCATAAGGCCGGTAGAGTTTGAAGGGGAAAATAGATAAGGGGTTATACGGTGAGACCAATTCCCTAGACAAGATAGAAGACTCCTTCTTTTGTAACTCTTTCAGTGTCTGGATATTCAGCTCCCAGTGATTGATACCTAGAGACCGATACCCAGAGTTTGTGCTCGGTGACTAATGGTATATGTCGCTTGAGTTATGTGTGGTGCCCTGTATCAGCAACTAGTGCCCAGTGCCCAGCATCTGAAGGTTGTTCACTAGCCAATACCCTCTCTATATACCTTTCTTCAGTGCTTGTTCAGTGACCAGAAAATCTTGAACCCCGTACACAGTGCCTGGCTTCTGATGGATGGATTTAGAAACCTATTCCACGTGATCCGTACTTATTCATAGTTCAAGGATGGCTTAAGTCTGTCCAACTGCTGGCGAAGGAACAATGAAGTGATAAAGATCATTATGAGGAGTCTGCAGACAATTTAAACCCGTTGATATGATTTTAACAAAAGACCGCCATGTAAACATGCTGGAAATCGGGACTTGCGCCGGAGTGTTGCATCAGACAGTTCAATTCTCAGAATGACGGAGTGAAGATCCATTGTTGAAGATGAAAAAGCTTCAATCGTGTAACTAATGTAGGAGTGACAGCTGTCCAGAAATGGCATCTAAGTTCTCAAATTTAGTACATGTTAAACATACGGGGTGGTATTCCATGGTGCCGTTTCATGAACACACTTGCCAAATTGCTGTGGTATCGATGGAAAAGTTGACGGAAATTGCCACTCGGAAAAAAAGCGAAGAAAAAGCAAAGGCAGAAGAAGAATGAAGGTCTTAACACTGGTACCGACAGAAACTAAATGTATATTAGCACCACTAAATTTGCGTGTCGATAAGATAAAAAAAAAATAGTGGCTACAAGCGACGTTGAGAAGGCATTATCACTATCAAAATCATGAATTTTTGAATAGCTTGCTCTTTAATAGGTATATAAACAAAATTCATTTTCTTGCTTCACGTTGTCACAATAAGGTAGTATGACGAGGGTAGTTCCAATATTATTTATGACAAAACTACATACTTGACAATTAGTATGAAGAATTGTTTGAACGTATCTCATACCATAATTTAAGATCAACACATTAATTGTTCAAATTGAGATCGGTCTACTATAAAGTTTTCATTTCAATACAAACACATCAAGGTCAACATTAGAGAAAGGATGATTATGTTAATTGTCATTTTGCTTCGATACGTTATGAAAGAATGAAACATTGTCATACGTGTCTGCAATAATGATGTGATCTACTAGATTCTCAAAGAATTCACACATCAACTCAGGATATCATTGAAATTGTAAAATGGGCAAACATCGTAATAAACATATTAGTAAAAGTATTAATAAAATTCGCAGAATCCAATCATTGCAGGTACAGGAGAGTGCTGGCATGACAAATATCAGTCATCAATTTGAGTAGATTATTTATTTTCCAGGCTGGTCTGTAACACGATGCAAATAATGTTTGCAATACCCTAACATAGGTCCAGGATAAAAACGATAGGTTGTACGGTTGAGAGATTGTCTGAAGAGTATTTCTTCACCTGAACAATTCGAAATGTTGTTATTTGCACATACAAATCTTAAGAGATTACACAATTGTCTCAATAACATCAACAACACAAACTATCTATGTATATATATATATATATATATATACCAACACTACTGAAAGTCGTTTTAGTATACGCATTTAAGATTTTGTCAACAATTATCCTCAGAGTGTATTAGTATCATGCTCTTGTAGTTTTTTTTACATATCTTTATTGAAGTTAATAATTGCATGAAATATCTTTTTTACATCTATTTTGACATGGTTCTCTATATTTTATTCCTGAAATCAGATGCATAAATATGTGTCAACCCAAAATTTTACTAGTACAAGCAGCAGAAGTAGTAATAGCAGCAGTAGTAAAATACTTCATTACACCTCTATTTTCTTTACCTGTAAAACATACAAAATGTAGGTGTGTCATTTAGGGATGATTGATGAGAGCATATTACCTCGTTATATAATCAGATATGAAAAATGCATGGGTAGCCGAAGGATGGGAGAAAGTTTTGCATATGTAAGATATGTTGATGTAATGTTCACAATACGTTATTTCTTCTGCTTTGGAATTTAAATATCTGCTGAACATTTAAACTATTTCATATATTCTAGAAATAAAGTCCATCCCCATATAATGAAGGAATTTCTTGTGAAAACCCATTGTTAACTTATCAGTTTATTAATAGTATCTAAACCACAATGGTCATTATGGCCAACCTGGTGGCTATATATAGAGTCGAAGGGGCACATCGGTAATGTAAATTCAGCCATATTTAAAGATAAAACTATGCCATGTTCCAAGAGTCCCCTTTACTTAGTTTAGAAGGTGTGGCCAGAAGTAAATGTGAATGGACAGGGAGAAAACAAACTATAGAAAACGGTCTATCTCCATTGTCTCGTCTGTGCTTTGATGACTAGAATGCTAAAATGCATTTAGCTAAAATGCTGAACGGGAATGTAAACAAATTGGCAGAAAATATTGGATGCTAAATGCCAGTTATCGCAATATACTCGTGCATTATCTCAATAATGTAGACTGAGTGAAAGTATGATTTCCATAAATTTGATTTCGAGTGGGAACTTGATGCTGGGCGTTTTTGGCAAACTTCTTTTGCAGTTTACAATAGTTTAATAGGCCCTCATTTGGCAAACAACATTAACTTCTTATGTTTTGATTGCCATTGAATGCAATATTCCCTGCGTTGCAATCTTCTGGTCAATAGTGGATGGGTTCAACGTTTTATGTAGCAATATTTAACATTTTGACAGTTTGTTTACTACTTAATATTTGTTAATTGTTTAACCAATTATCCTGGAGAGAACGTCATCAATGTATTTTTCACTTAACTATATAAATTTGTAAAACATTTCATTATTCTACATCAGTAGAACCACATATTCAAATTTTGCCACCAACCTTTGACATATTTCGGAAGGGAATCCAGCTTTAAATAAGTAGTATTTAACAAAACATACTTTTTCAAAGGACATCTGGTAGACTTCATCTGTGACCTTGACTGTTTTGATCACGAATTCACTGTCTTTTATGAGCTTCTTTGCTACAAAAGGCAAAGAAATGGTTTAAGAAAATAGTTTCAAGGTTGAACATGTATGAATACGTACTTACATGCAACACATATTAATATTTGGGAAGACAACATTCTGACTACTAAAAATGTTCTAGTTTTTCTTTTTCATGAGTGTACCCTGGGCAATACAAGAAACCTGTTTTGTCTTTTATGTATACAAATTACCTTTTGACCAATCACACTTTTTTCTCCATGAAATTATGTCTATTGATTTTCTATAATGTCACAATGCCCGTACTAAATCCGACTTAATCATGCAGTCTAATAAATTCTAACATTTTATCATCTGTCAATATGTAGTTTACAGCTACAATGTCGGGAATGT
Organism: Megalonaias nervosa; assembly: GCA_016617855.1. Classification (NCBI taxonomy): domain Eukaryota; kingdom Metazoa; phylum Mollusca; class Bivalvia; order Unionida; family Unionidae; genus Megalonaias; species Megalonaias nervosa. Next base: position 1,357 of record JAECUM010081371.1, on the reverse strand, counting down.
GTCTACAACATAAGTTCTCTACCAACAATATTATATTCGTTAATAGGATTCAAGTTCTACCAGGACTAAACAAACTAATGCTATATTATCCACGCCGGACAATTGTCTGATGGAAAGAATTTACTGATGGACAAGAAGCATTTTAAAACGTCACAAATGCATTTTTTGGAGGTGAATCATCTTATTTATTCAGGTACTATTTCTTTCCAGACATGTCATACGTTCCGTGCCTTAATTAGCACATTCATTGGAGTCTACATTAATAAGTGTGGTTCGTGATTTTAAACCAAATATGAAAGATATACATTTAACCTGAAATGAAATGAATTTAATTGCAGAGAATATATGCACCACCTGCTTGTTATTAATGTGTTTGAGATTTCGTTTGTATGTTTGTTTTCTTTTTTGTTTGAGGTCCTAGTGGGGTTTATGTTTGCTGTTTCGATTTTTTTGGGTGGTGGCTGTGTTTTTATACAAAGAAAGAAACAGAACATTTAGAACGTGAAAATCAAATATAATTGCAATCCCCAAAGTTAAATAAGACATTGGAGTGCAGGTAGGTAATGTCAATTCAGAAGTGAAGAAAAGTGTAATAGGATAATAAGTATTAGAACTTTCATTGTAAATTTATTCTAATTGAAGCTTCAGTCTGTAAAAAAGGTTGGGCTTTGAACTTGTGAATAATATTCACCTCACAATACAGGGATAGATCGATAGTCTATCACTTCAACACAGGGTCCCTCGCATAAGGATATATATATATATATATATATATATATATATATATATATATATATATATATATATATATATATATATGTGTGTGTGTGTGTGTGTGTGTGTGTGTGTGTGTGTGTGTGTGTGTGTGACTCTGTGTGTGATATGCAATTTTAAGGTACGTGGTTCAAATGGCCGCAAACAGCAATTACGTGTTCTCATTGATTTGTTTCTGTCTTAGATTTAAAACCAGTTTTTGTTATCTGAGTTGATTAAACTTGATAGACTATAAATAATGATTGGAAATCTAGCGGGATGTGAACCGTTGGCGTACTTTGTGATGCAACTTGAATTTTACGACATCAAATTCTGAGGCATATTAATAACCCTAAACTGAAGGTTAGAAGCTTAAACTCATACATCTTCACACACTCTGCCTTTTGTGAATTTACTTCAGTTTGAATCGTATTTATAGATTGATAGTAGATATATCATTAATTTAAAAGAAGTGTATGTTTAGAAATGTAATAATATGTAGATATAAATTATATTTCTAACATTTAAAAATGTTTAACCATATCCAACAATGATTGAGCAATACCACACACTAGACTTTTAACATTGAAAACATGGTAGTACG
>JAECUM010081367.1:0-13132 GCA_016617855.1 Megalonaias nervosa | reverse complement strand
AACCAAAGAAGGGTATATCTAATATAAGTCAACTGAAGACTGTGTTAAGTTCACTTGCCAAAATAAAGTAATTAATAATAAAATCAATATCTACTCATAAATGAATTTTTTAAAAATGTTGTTTGATGATATGTTTAGTATGAGGCAATAACAGGGCTACATGCTAACAGCTATTTATATCTCTTACTCGCCGAATATATTGGCTTTTTCCCTGGAAATGAGATGTGTTCTTTATGTATACTTTCATGGCATCTATTGATCAGAAAAGAGATTACTACCAAGTCAAGTAAATGTAAATACCTATCCTGATGATTCAGTGTTATGCGTGAATCAGTATATTTTTGTTCATGATCTTATTCAGATAATGTAAAAAGGCAGGACAAAGAGAGACTTAAGTTTTCTTTGGTATGTTCTCTTTTGAATCAGAATAACATTGAAAAGTCCATAGCACAAAACAAAAATCCATTCTCTTTCTTCTTCAACTCTGTCTCTTTTTGAATGTCTTCACTGATATATGTTACTCCTCTTCAAGGTCTTCTGGTTGTGTCTCCTTCTTAAGTTTCTTCAGGGTTAGTTTTCCTCTGTTTTTGAAGAACTCTCTTTGCGCTTGTTATATTGTTTTTTTGTGACACCATGACGACCAATGTCCTTTCTCTTCAGAACGATAGCAAATTAACATACCTTTATCTCTCTTTTCTTCTTTCCTTTACTTTCATCGTTTGGACAATCTGGGGCCAAATGTCCTTTATCATCACAGATATAGAAGGTGTCTTGACCTTTATCTGTAGAGGAATAATCTGTAGTCCTTTCTTAATTAAGCTTTCGAATGGCTGTGTAAATCTCTGACACAAAAGGTGATCTGCTTCGAGTTTTGTTTTTCAGAAAATGCTATGGCGATAAGCCTTCATTCCTGTTTTAAATATCAGTCTTTGGAAACATATATAATCAGAGTTATTAGTTGTGTTCAGATATCATTGGACAGGAATCATTAATTTAGAATGTTATTAATTAGAATTACAAACTGTGCATTTTCATTTTGCAATAAATTACTGTTTGAAGATTAATATGAATCCCTTCGAAGACATTCTGGATCATATAATTGTGATACTTCCAGACAGTTGGTACATCATCTTATCAACGACTACTGAGCACATAAGCATATTCAATACTGGAATTCATTTAGAACACTATTCTTTTGAGGTTGTGTTATAACCTTTAGGATTATTTGGGGCTTACTTCATTATAATGTAAGTTATTTTAACATCTTTATTTGCAATTTATAGAAATAAATTTATTCGTTAATTGTAATCAATCTCCTGGTTTCACTTCTTTCTGTTACTTAATTTAAGACCATAAAGTCGTAAAGAACTAAAACTTATATTTCTACTGTCCAAACCGCAATTTTTTAGCACCTTAGCTAATCAACACATTGTGCTTCCGCATTTGCATGACGATAGGTAGTCGGAATATGACAGTGTGCACAAATATCAACGAGAAGCATTCTACACTTGGCATAAAACTCACTCTTCACACAACTTTAACTTTTAATAAGAAATGTTAGAATCTTACCAATCCGATTTGGGCATTTTACGCCGTTGTTGTGGAAAATTTTCACAATTATCTTTGGACCAAGAATGAAGAGGTATCGATTCCTTGAAGGAAGCTTCTACCATTACTAAAGTGTGTGGATTAGTCTAAGGAAAAACGTCCATGCCGGAGAACAAACTAGCCATCATAAACCCTCAATCTTAAGTCTCTGTTAGCAGTCGGTATTACAAAATAGCTTTGAGCTGGTTGCATTGTTTGTGTGATAGTGAAAGCAAATGGCCGTAACATTCTAGAGGTGGTGGAGAAAAGAAAAATGAAAGTCTTTCTGTGGATGGGTGGGGTTTTAAAAACCTGCAGATCGTCTACGAATTCAAAAGATATTTATTTCACAAATGCCCCATTGTTTTCCTCAGAGGCCAGAGGTTAGTAATACAAGGATACAAGATCATAAAAGTGTGGAAGCACGCGTACTATCGACGTTTCAAACCCGATCCAGAATTTGGACTTGAAATCTCTGCATAAGGGAGACAGTTTCTTTGGAGGACGACCCAGTGCAACATGTTTACTCAACAAAATGGACGAATCTCATGGGGAAGAAATCAAATACATCGACGTGTATCCTTCGGTGTGCAGATATGCTCTAGTTCCTACAGGGCGCCCAGAAATGTTGACAGAATACATCAAAATGAAACATTTTCGTCACTAAGAAGTGCTGATCAGAATCAGTCTTACCTCTGTCTCACTTGTAACATATTATCTTACTACATCATTACCGATGTAAACTGATGTTTCCCGTATGTCCAACCTGTGCTGAAACATGCAATCTAGGACAAAATTGTTGGCACAAAGATGAACTACGTACTTTGACAGGAACGTCTGTTAGCGTTAAATTGTTAATTGCTCTGGATTATGGACATAGCACTTTCCCACCACAAAACAATACGGAAAGAACAAGGATTTCTATAAAGTGATTTTGTCTGCTTGCGTAAAAGAGTTTCTCAAATTGAAGCAAGAAGCTAGAAGCTATCTATCTTCGTGTCAGGCTTCAGAAGACAAACAAAATCGAAAGAACTTTACCGATCCTTAGAAGGCATCACTTTATAACATGGCGAAAAAACCGAAGGGATACTACGTTTAGCAAATTTATGTTAAATTGTTTGTTGAAAATAAAAATTGGGCCCCAGCTGATATTACCCGATATGGGATATTTAGCAGATCCGAACCGCTTCTTTCAACTGGTGGATCTCAAAGGACAATTCGTGAAGCAGGTGGAGATCTTGCATGAAAATTTGATCTCGGTGTATACGAAAAGGTGCAGAATTCGCACTTCCCGATGCGTTGGGATTTCTATCGTTGCAATGAATGTGACAGCCAACGCCTGTTTAAAATATGTATTATACCTTTCTGAAACTGGAGACCTTTACTTTCACACCGACAATTGCATGTACATTCATCTCTTTCATAACCTACAACCATGTATCGAAGGAGACCATTTAGGTGCATTTACTGACGAGCACCCAAAAGATAATATTGTCAATTTTTTTGCGGCGGCCCTAAATATTACGGATACCAATACAGAGACGACGAGAAAGAAAGTTATTACAAATACAAAGTCAAAGGACTGACTCACAATTATCAATCGAGTCAAGTGCTCAACTTTGTTGTCTTGATTGAAGGTTTACAGTCCAGGAACAATCAAGAATTTTGTGTGGAAACATTTGATTCTCACAGACGCATACTTTCAAAAGCAAACAAAATCGTCAGTCGCCATTTAGGAAAAGTCTATCCAATTATGTATCAGAAATGAATGCGACTTCAAAACCACGCCACTTTACTGCACAGATGCACTGAGACTCTTGATGCAATGATGAACTCAGTTGAGATGATGGGCCTTATAATTAGAATGCTACCGTACCCAGTAATGCAGCATGACCTTGCCGCTCCTCTACTATCGAAAGCGATGCCGTTCCTGTACCTTACTGCTGAAATAGCTAAAGTGATGCAGCACCGCCTTTCTGATTTACTGGTAACAACAATACCGTGCGTCTACATATCTACCGATTCCATTAGTGCGCAAATCACTTCGGATACCTTTAGCTCATCGTGGTGCACAAACCAAGAAAGAATACACGTGTGGCATTGATTGAGCATTGGGACTTTGAGAATGGATTCAAGTCATCGAAACATCGTCCTAAAGATCTCGATGAAATGTCAAGTAGTCGGAACGAGGAAACCAAGCATAGGTATAGTGTTTATATTGTGATGTGAAGACCCACTAACGGGAGAATAAAGACTCGGTTTTCCTGGAAGATTAAAAATGGTCTCCGTGCTGTTACTACTTTACTTTGATAGAGCATGATTATTATTGCAATGGATATTTTAGAAGAGAACATTTCTAGTTTGCCTCCTGAGCTAAGAGAATGTATTTACAAACAGCTCGTAGAGATTGAAGTGAATCGCAAAGAACAATCACATTCTTTGCGATATGGACGTTTTTAACAACCGGTACCCGATCGATATAATAGGGTTGAATTCCTTGAAAGTGTTCTAATGGTCAAATATTGATCAACTACACACGACTCAGACGAATTATGAAGCCATGGCATCTACCTGCAAGGTTGCAATACTCCAAAAGAACTACTTCGGAGAATAAAGACCTTTAGGATCACATCGTATACAAGAGGCGCCACCTCAAGACAAGACGTGCAGTGTGTGAGTTAATGACTATTTTTGCTCCTCTCTGTACCAATAGATACATGGTTTAAAGACTATGACTATTTCCTCAGAAAGACATTCCGGTGTACCAGAAGATACATTTTATAGAACCCATGACTATTTCCTCAAAAGGCATTCCTGTGAATGATTAGTTTAGAAAAGTGCATTCAGAATCTCCCTTATGAGCTAAGAGGATGCCTTTGCAGACAATTTGTCAAAATACAAATGAAACTCAAACTTAAAGTAAGTGCACATTTTTTTTTAATAAATGTAATATCCTCCGTATAAGACATCCGTGGGAAGAAGACATTTTCCGACTATTGTTGACGCTTAATACTTGCCAGAAATTTGTGTATAGCTAGTTGGTTACATAAACAAGTGTACGACTGGAATGATGTGCGCGCTTAAAAGGTCTTGGCTTCGAAGCATGGATACAAGAAGTGGCTGATTATGCCAGTGACATTATGTGTCATTACTCCAAGAAAATAAGCTAGCTTAAAGGCAGTGCAAGATGTGAACATGGAATTAAATTATAAACAATGATAGCAGAAGACCCTGACAAAGAGTAAGACATCTACTATAGTAGCATTGTGAAAAAAGGAATAAGGAAGTAACAACGTTCCCGAAGAAATCTGAAGCCATGAATTTCAGAGGTTACAAGAACAACAGAACGTATACGTGGATTTGATGGGACACATATAAATCGAGAATATTGTGCAATGACTTGTTTAAATGAAGCTTTGTTGATTTTAATTTGTACCACATTGAGTCATTTACGCTTGCTAGGCCCAATGTTTCAGGCAAAAGCACATTTGTCAGGAGTTTGACTGAAAACAAATCACACTTGTTTGGCCATCCATCAACGTATTGTGTGGTGCTACAAAGACTAGCAATCGGCTTACACATTATTTCAAGAAACTCAAAGAGAATACCTTTCTTTTTTTAGAGGGTATTCCTTGCGAAAACGATGGGATCGTGTCTGACTTTAGTCAAACACATCTTCTCATCTTCGATGAAATGCTAGATAAAAAACGAAGAAATCAAACGTTAAAGGAAAAGGAATCGTAGTATTTCCAGCATTAGTTATGATGCATAAACTTATTTCAACAAAATTAGGTACATCGCATAAACGAAATAAATTTGTGATGAAATGGTGCCCTTCCCCCCACTACACGTTGTAATAAAATAGATAAACAAAACAAAACCCCACTTATTTGATAATAAAAAGAAAGAAACTGACCTTGTGTTGTTATCATTTATTCCTTTTTTCAACATCAGCATTAGGAAATAAAATATATCCACGAAATTCTTGTATGTAGCGTAGGCTTCTATACTGTAGCGTGTAACGCTTATGTCCGATAACACACGCCACGTTGTTCATTGACATGAACATTGAGAAACAGATTGTGTTTGGTTGTGCTAAAGGTTTGAATGCGTCATTCGACTGAAAACTGGATCCAACAAACTCGCAAACAAGAGGGAAATGATCAACCAATATCTAGAAGCCAAATGTCATTCACGCATGACACGGTGTTAGGTGCAAAATAATTGAATTACATCCAGGTCTACTGGATGACAGTATCTCGCAAATAAAAATCATTATTTAGAAACACATTCACTTGAGTGTAAGTGGCAATCGTTTCGCCAGCACGGGTTAAAAAAGTATCATTGCTAATTATCCACAGACATCAATGTTCCTTTGCATTAATTATTACTACAGATGGCAAGCACATATAAGCCCGGGTGGTGAATAAACACAACTGGCAGCGAGCAGTAAACTCCTTCTTTGAACTTACCGTTAGGACAAAAAGCCGACTTTGGTTTCCTTTGTTTCAAAAGGATATCAATACAAAGGTTATTTTATTGCAAAGCACGCCGACTTCGGAAGCCGACTATGGATTCTTTTAAGTGTGCAGATTTGTTTTGAAAATTCAAAGACGGCCGATATATTGAAGCAAACATTGATTCCTTTTCACTGGTACTCACTGGAATTTTGAACTAAAAATTAAAACAATGGAACAAATTTTAAATTGACACAATATAGTGCTTTGTGCATGGATGTCTATGACCCAGCGTCGCCCAGAGAAAATAAAATCATGTAATAAATTCGTGAAGGCCAGAAAAGAATCAGATGATTTCGCAAACGAGAGGGAAATAATCAACCGATATTCAAACAATTGCCACACACGCATGACCCGTTATTAAGTGCAAAATAATCAAGACTGAATTATATCCAGGTCTACTGTATGACAGTATCTCGCAAATAAAAATCATTACTTGAAAACACATTCCCCTGAGTGTAAGTGACAATCTTTAAACCAGCACGGGTTACAAAAGTATCATTACTATTTACCCGCCGACAACAATGTTATTTTATATTAATTATAACTACAGATGTCAAGCACATTGAGGCCCGGGTGGTGAATAAACACAACTGTCAGCGAACAGCAAACTCCATCTATGAACCTACCGACAGGACATCAAAGACAAAAGTTATTTTAATTACAAAGCAAGCCGACCTCGGAAGCTGACCATGGATACTCTGAAGCCATATGTTTTTAAAAAGATATCAATACAAAGGTTATTTCATTGCAGCATGCTGACCTCGGAAGCCGACTATGGATTATTTTAAGTGTGCCGATTTTTTTTATTTGAATATACAAAGACGACCGAGATATGGAAGCAAACTTGGTTCCTTTTCACCGGTATTAACGGGAACATTTAAAATACATTGAAACAATAGAACAAGTTTAAAAGTGACACAATATAGCTCTTCGTGCACAGACATTGATGACCCAGCGTCTCCCAGAATACTTGGAGAAAATAAACTCATGTGATAAATTCGTGAAGGCTAGAAGAGAAGCAGATGATTTTGCCGACAATGTGATCATTAACGTGGATGAAATTCTAGTGTACCTTGATCGCATTCCTGGACGGACTGACGATAAAATGGGAGCCGAAAGTGTGAGAATTATCAAGACTGGTGCAGATTTGAAAAAATCTGACCTTAGTCCTTGCAGTTTCCACTTCAGGTGATGTGTTGTCTCTAACTATATTTAACGCTATGAGAAAGCTAAATAAAATATTCATGCACCGAAAGAATGGATCGTACGTGCGCAGAAGAAGGGTTGTGTTAATGAGATGTTGCTGCAGTGGATTAAAGAGTTTTATCCCAAGTACACAGATTTATATTTATTAAAATAAAAGTTCAGTTGGAGTGCATTTTCCGACATGTAATTTTCGAATGATTTAAAATGTGTCCCACAACTTTCGACTCGAAAGAAACGATGTGTCCCAGAATATACAGTGCACAAAAAATTACTTTCAAAATTAATTTATGGTGCTCCAAACAAATACGGTGCCCCAACATATACAGTAAATACCGTAATACTACATTGATTCCCAAACTCATGTAGTAACAATACCCTCTCTCCATGTAACAGTGTAAGATTGATTTTATGACCACCAAAACCTGATGTAGTAACAATACAACATAGTTATCCCTCCAAACCCATGTAGTAATATTATGTTTCCAGGGGACAGTAAAAACATCATTTGCAGATCACCAAAATATGCATTAGTAACAGTACCACGTTGCTATCCCCCAAACCCATGTAGTAATATTACCCTATTTGCAGGTGACAGTGTAAAACTGCTTTTGTGATCACCAAAACCTGATATAGTAACAAAACTACATTGCTAATTATCAAACCGATGCAAAAGCAAAATTATTCTATTCCCAGGGAACAGTGCTACACTGATTTTGTGATCCCCAAACCCTGCTGTAGTAACAATGCTACGATGATAAACACCACAACTCTATTTCCATGTAAGAGTGCACCACTCATTTTGTGACCTCCAGAATCTTGATGTAGCAACAACACTACACTGGTAATATACAGAACCCATGTAGTAATATTACCATGTTTCCAAGATAACAGTATAACACTGAGTATGTGATCTTCAAACCTGATATAGTAATAATGCTACACTGCCTCAAATCCAATTAGAAGCATGACCCTATAATTTTCCAGGCGAGAGTGGAACACTAATTTTGTCTTCTCAAAATCCTGATGTAGTAATTTTGCTACGAGGATTAAGTTTAATGATATGCATTAATGATTTTTTTAATATACTAACATGACAACATTGTTATTCCAGAAACCCATCTTGTGGTGATATTTCTTGCTAATGATGCTTTACTACTTTGTTAATATCAAACACTTGTAGTAATGTTACCTTCTTTCCAAGCTAATAGTTTAGTAACATTGTTTTGATCTTCAAAACCATTAATTGGTACTATTACTACAAGTCTAAATTTTACTGCTATGTCATAATATTAATTGTTAATGTAGCATTTCTACATTGTTAATCTCAACATCCTTTTGTAATAATGCTCTGTTTCCAAGAAAAAAAATTTAAAAAATTAGAATTTGGTTTTTCGTCTAGCAGCAGAGAGGGTGAACAGACCACTTTGCTAGAGACCTTATTTTTGAAATCTAAAGGTTCCTACGAAGGCTGAAAAAAAAGTTTTTGTCTTAATAATAAAAACGTCTCTAATTGACCAGATTTTTTCTGATTTTTTCACAATCTGGTCACTACGCGTTGGTCATTCACCCTCTCTGCTGCTATGGTTTTTATCCAAAAATTGTATCAAGTCCGTTACGATATCTTGACCTAGGATCATGTAAATTTATTTTTACAAAACCAAAGGGAGCAGCTTGTGCTTTTGAAAATAAATTTTTAAATTTGTTCATGTCCATGTCGCCTGAACACCAAGTATAATAAATATTTTGCAGCGTATGATTATCAAGATGACTGTGATGATTCCTCATCAGATAACAAACCATCAGATTGACCTATATCCACTGAGGAATCACCACATTCTCTATAATAATAATAATAATAATGAAATGTGGTGTTTCCTCATCATGCTAACGAACCCTCAGATTAACAATATCATGACTGTGTTGCGATTTAACAGTCTATGATAAAGAATGCGCCACCTCGGGGTCTTCATGAACATCCTTTAACAAGTACTGAGCCACATATTCCTCTGCGGTTGGTGGTTTTTCTTTATGAGACATGTATTTTGAGTTTCTCTTATCATAATAAAGTAACATCACTCTGTATCTGTTACCACCACACGCTGTACAAATTTGTATCTTTTCCCGCACTCCATTACCGCAGCGCAAACACGGTCTAGTTCCTCCTGATCCCATTCTTAACATGTAGCTGTGGTGGGCGCAGTTTTCTTCTCGACATGATTTTCCACATGTCCGAGTTGATCCTTGAACTATCCAAGAACAATTATTTGGTCCTGTCTGAAATGGCATCGTATATAATAATAACATTATAATTAAATTTTAATTAGAAGTATGTTCTGTATATATTATTATTATAGATATGACAGAAAAAATGCAACCCACCCCACTACATAATAATAATAATATATTTCTAAATAAAAATAATTCGTTACAAGATGTTATGTTTTATAATACAAAATATGATGCCATCGAGAGTTTTAACGTGTATTATGAATCTGATGATTATGATGATATCTACGAGCAGGGAATAATTATTCAGCATTTCAATAGATTCTACGTGTTCTCAGATGATGATTATTTTGACAAATTTGCTGGGGGTTTTATTAATGAATCTTCGGTGACTGAAATAATTCCCAGGTTCAGGCTTAGATATCCAGTGTTTGACCTCGACACAAAATACGTGCGTGAAGTAGTTAAGTATCGAAATAGCGATCGCATAGAAATACAGCCAACCGACGAACGAATCAATACTGACGATATTATCGATTATTTCGCTACGTTGTGCTCGTGCGATCGCGAAAAGGTATTCTTGTTTGAAACTAAGAGTGGTTATCACGTTCTCTGTAAATCAACGCCAGTAACATTCGATCAGCAGAGATATTTAACGAATCGTGCAGGTAATGAAAAGAATCCCTACTGGAAGGTTGATCGACAAGCTGGTCTTCATAGCATCAAGTTGAATAACACACGATCCTACAAACCGGGCGAACAAACGCTATGTAAAAAATTAATTTCTCATAACGATTATCTTGATGCAAGTGATTTACTCGTCTGCCCGACTTGTATTCAACCTCATCGCGTTGAGATTAAAATCGCCACTCATGATACAGCCAATGATATAATCATCTGCGATGAAATCCCCCCCACAGACATCGCTCTAATATCTACGATACTTACTGGCAAACCTGATCAGCTCATCAGCGTTATTAATGTGACCGGAAATAGATTTACTATATCAAGAGAACCTGGACATAGATGCAACATCTGTAAGCGCAGACACGGATATAATGAGGAACGCGGTTACATTGAAGACAAATGCGATAATTGTCTCGTGTACATCAACGATAATAATTATTCAATCTGCTGTCCTAGATCAAATGGAAAACAAATACAACTGCCGATAGATGATAAACCATCAGATAAACCATCAGATGATAAATCGTCAGATGTTGAAACATCTAATGATGAATCAAACAACAAAAAATATCGAAAATATCTTATTAACGCGCGACGTAGATTTCGTTATCCTGGACATATAACGACTAGAAACGCCGAATACACATACACGGCATTACCAACCCACGAATCAGGACCAGGTTGTAGAGTGATTCCCGACGAGGACTATATTGACGGTTCTGCATGCGGAATGGAAAAATCTGAATCAGCTTGGAAATCATTAAGAGATGATCAATCCGTGGCTGCTATATCGTACAGAAAAACACTTACCGAAAAAATTAAATCCGATTATAATATTGAATCCTACATGGACATCGATGGCTGTATCAGATTCGATCCTGAGATTCCACGTCGAGTTGTTGTTCAATGGGAATCTTTACATAGAATCTGTGGAGTTCCAGATGTACTTATTGTTGATGAATGGCATGGAATTCGTAGACAGCAATTCCACTCAGCCAAACACAGCAAAGAGCGATGGAATAAATTTTTAGGATTAATAACGGCGTGTAATCGATTAATTATTCTTGACGCAGATGCTGACGATGACGATCTGATATTATTCCGCGATAAACTAGGACGATCATCTATGAAATTTATAATTAATGATTATAAACCCAACCATGATAAGAAATTTCACATCGAATATTCTCACAAGAATAATCTACGTTCACTTCTAGAACGATTAAAATCTAAAACAGATGATTGTAAATCATCAGATGATTGTAAATCATCTAATGACAAAATCGCAATATTCAGGCCTAACAAACAACGGACCAATTACTCTGTTGAGAGTCTAGCTAAGCTTATTCAGCATCTAGGATATCGTGTTAGATATTATCACGCTGATACAGATCCTGCTCAAACGAAATCCGACTTCAGCGATATCAATCACGCATTCGATGATATTGATGTTGTTATCAGCAACCATACTCTTGAGGCCGGAGTTAGCATCGTTGATGATCGATTCAAGACTATGTACGTATTCTCGGAAGAATTAGGATCTGTTGAGGCAACCAAGCAGGCAATCCACAAATTCCGCTGTGTTAACGAAATTCATTATTCATCAACGAGAAAACAACGCGCTTGTAAACTACCGATATATCGTGAAGGCATCGAAAAGGTTATCATTGATCGCGAAAGACTGATCGATAACGACACAAAATTATATAGACTTCCAAACGCCGGAGATCTACAGACTGGGTTTGGATTTGCTTATATCAGTGACATCATTGATGAGAATAATTCCATTATGTACTTTACACCACGACTAATCAATGCGATGAGGAATACTGGCTATGTAATAATAGAACCGCCTGTAGATGATTACGAAACGTGGGTGAAAAAAAACAATATTGATAAATCATCAGATAATAATAAATCATCAGATGATAATAAATCATCTAATAAAATCATCTATGATAATGATCCTAATGTCGATGAATTTCTAAAAACATCGATAGGTGAGCGAATAAAACAATCCCGAGGTGATAAAATCATCTATGATAAATCATCGAATGATGAATCATCTAATGATGATAAAATCATCTGTGATAAAATCATCTATGGGAACTCTCCTCGGTATTACAAATACGATCCGCATGCGAATTTAGAACCATATCAGGCGAAGAAATCATTCCTTAGTTACATGTTTCAATGCGATGTTGGTACGTTGCCAGCTGAGCAAATAGAATACTTGTATAAAAACTCAACACAGCTAAAGCGAGCCCAGCGAATCATCGTTGATAAATTTAACAATGGTTGTGCAATCGCTAGAGAAGTATTTCGATCAGATAAAATAAGCCCCAAAGAAAAACTAACGATGATAAGAAAGTTTATAATCGCGTTGAATTTACCTGATATTGTATCTGACGATGCAACAACGATACCGATATCAGGGCCAGATCTCCGCATGCGTATCAAGAACATGATCGATGATCCTGATCTTATGCGTGATTATAATGACCTACTTAGTAACTGGTCAAGCATCTTTGAGGTGAGAATCTGGTCTAATAAATTAACCGTCAAGAACATCATTGAAAAGATTAAAATTATCTACAAGAGTTTCGGTGCATCATTAACCTCGGACGACAAACACAACACAGCAAGATCAGACTATACACTTACTTATCCTCTGTGGCCTAAATCAGACTTTCACGATGATCCTCGCTGGAGGAATTACATCGATACACGTCAGGAATTCCCTGGCGGTAATGATATCATCGCGGTAGATCAACGCACCACTATGTTGAAGTTTCACATATGGAGTGTTAATGGATGGTTTAATAATTAACAAACCCTCAGATTAACAAAAACAACCATATATCATGAATGAGGAATCACCACATTTTCTATATAATAATAATGAA
>JAECUM010081363.1:0-11276 GCA_016617855.1 Megalonaias nervosa | reverse complement strand
GTGTGTGTGTGTGTGTGAGAAGAGAGGAGAAGAAAAGAAAGGAAAAAAGAGAAGAGAAGGGAGAGTGCGTTAATACATTGCAAATAAATGTCAACAACATTGTATAAATATATAATACATAAAAATACAACTCAATGATAAAGTCATAATATAATTGTATCTTAAAATTATTGCCACAGTTTGTAACCTGGAGCAGAGGTGTAGAGAAAAATACGATATGTAATGAAATCTGCGGAGAAATGAAAAATAGTTACCCTTTTATTTTGAACATTTAAATTGCATATGAATTTTCCAGCATCGCCATGGCAACGTTCGGAATCTCTATTTGAATTTTCTAGCATTGGCATGGCAACGTTCGAATATCTATTTGAATTAAAGAAGCACGAAAAGACAGGGTCGTTACCTTTCCCCCGACGTCAGTTATCTTGATACTGACACTTTTGCCGTCCACATTCACCGTCCTTTCATATATGTTTTCATCTGCATGGGCGTACTCCGAGAGATAACGTCCCGTCAGGTAACGTACTACCACAGCTAAAAAGAAAGTTACAAGTCAGAAAAGTATTTTGTTAAGTAAACTAAGATGTTACGGACAATTGTAAAGTCCTACATCTGTAGAAGAATGAACAAATATTGTACTTATAATTTTTTTATCGAATAGACAAATACATCCAAATATATAACCAAACGTGTTGTATCATTGTTAGGTAATAATATCTACGGACAATAAGTAATTATACGGTCAAAGAGTAATTGACGTGTGCATTATTTAGTTTAAAATGTGTAAATTTCCATGGATCTGAACCCTTTAGATGGGAACGGTGTCAAACATAACGCCTTCGTTCCAAATCAACATTATTATAAATTGTTTCTGTCTTGCATTAAAATCCTATTTTTTGTAAATAGAACAATTTCAGGATATTTTTTTACACAATAAACTGTAGCTAGAGTGATATAAGAAGTATGGGTCGATTTAATCTATTTTGTAAGGATCAATCCCCCCCCCCAAAAAAAAATACAACAAAACAACGCATATTGCCTTGTCAGCGGAGATGACGATAAATGAAAGTTATTATCTGCACAGACAATGGACCATTAATAGCATTTCGGTGTAAAGACATGATGCCAACAAAATGGGAATATGATCTGGTTCAAACAATAGACCACTAACAGCATTTCATTCTCAAACAAAATGTGACGCCAACAAAATGGGTATAGACTGCGATACAAGCAGTTTTTACGCAGTTTTATTTTTTTTACGCAGTTTCATTTGTTTTTCATAACAATATTTGCTGTAATTAAGCCTTATGAAGCTGTGAGAATAACATAGAAAGTTCAAGCATATATATAAAGTGCAAGCATGATGTTTACCTGTTTTTCCAACCCCCTCTTTCCCAAGCACAAGTATATGAATGGGTCCACCTTTCATGATGACAGGTCAGCGTCTTGGGGAAAATATATCAATGTCCACTGTGTTTGCAAGCAACCATATTTTTCCAAGGCACGGAAAAGCAGGCCAAAACAAGACTGAAAGTAATCGTATCCCAGTTCTAGACATTTATGATCCCCTCATCGTTTTAGAAATGTTAATAGCTTTTATTGGAGTCCTAGGAAGTCCTAGTTCTGGATGGCTCGAAGTGCACGAGTATATTGGCCTCTGTGTGATTCCAAATGCTTGTTATCAAAATAAATGAAGTGGATACAAAAAATAGACAGCCAGCTTACAATACTGTTCTACAGGTGTTTTGCAAAGCGGTATTCGTAATCCAAACACCAGCTGTGTATTATTAGACCAGTGCTCTGAAATGTAGCCAAAAGATATCCAAACCACGCGTGCGTTAGTTAATTAAACAAGCAAAGATTGTAAATGATGTAACATTCCTCGAATTAGTACACGCAAACTCTACATCTTGTGTATTGATCATTATTTTCTTCTTTTGATCGAATTATCACCTTACAAATGACGAAAAATCTGACAAATTAAGATATATTGGACCTGTCAGAATTTAGGTAATGTGTATATCAAAATGCTTTCTTCTCCAAGTAATTTTCGCTGCGATGCATGAAATATCTAAATACACAGGTATACAGTCAGCAACAGGTACTGCTTTCACTTTTATGCTGACATATTATACACTCGGTTTGATAAAATAAATATTTGCCAGAAAAATTATCTCAGCTTTCCATACCCACACGTTGATATCATTGAACCCTGTTCATTTGTGTGCATGTACAAACAATACATACAATTTTGCTGTGATAATTTTAAAGGTAATATGTTTAACTTATATAAATCTCTTCAAATGTTATCTGAAATATTCATATTTTTCGAGAGTGTTGAATCTTGAAGAGCCATTTATACATGGAAATGTTTAGGCTATTAAATGGAATATCTCTTTTTATGGCGTAGTTTGAAATAAACCACGTTTTAAATCTTTCATTGCTTCATTTGACAGTATATTGTCATTTAAAAATTCATGTAAATATACGCAGTCAATGTTATCTATCCTTTGCTTTACCCTCTCTCAGACACACATAATTATATTGTTGACTACGATGTATATACTGGCAGGAGTTATCAGTTTTTTGTAAATACTAAACACCTAATTTATCCTCCAGAATTTTAGAATTTTTTTTTTTTTGTTGCTATAGGCTCTTTCCACAAATACCAAATGAATGTCATTGTCACGAGACATTTTTCCTTTGTAAGAGTTTTAATAATATCGTACAAAATGGATTAATATGTGTTTGTCATTTAAAAAAAATATAAAAAAGAACTGATAACTTCTAACAATATCTACCTCGTGGTCAACAATATAAGCTTCATACAACCATGACAGATACGTAGTTTGGATGCTTGAGAAAGCTCGCGTATCTGTTGAGATATTACTTAATAAAAATTATTTATTAATGTTCAGGCAATACAATATGAACATTGAGTAAAGCATGGAAATATATATGCATACTTCAAATGGTAGCGTATCTCTGGATGAAAGCACAGAGTTCTTCATAAACCTTAACCTACCATGGATCTACTTATTTTCAAACTAACGTTTTTTTAAAACAAAATGTCTGTAGTATCGATTATATCAGTCAAGTACAACTTTCTCCAGGGCGCAGGCCGAATAAATGATTTTTAAAGCCACGCCCAGTAATGTCAATGAGTTGATAAAACCAGGTCATAGGCCGTTGGTTGCACATATATATCTACCTGAATTATATGATTATTTATTCATTTGTGAACCTTAGTACTTATTTTATATACATCATCCAACTTCACGTGTGTGTGTGTGTGTGTGTGTGTGTGTGTGTGTGTGTGTGTGTGTGTGTGTGTGCTTTGGTATTTTAACGTAAAACAATTTTCCTGTCGTATCGCTACGATGTCTGTAGAGTAGCAGTTTATAGAGATGGGACAAATTGCATTGCGGCATTATGCCGTAGACATGTAGAATCATTTCCCATCTTGGGACACAAAGCCCTCCAGTCCGAACACTAACCTCCAAATGCCGAACGCCAAGCCAGGCAGCTGCGGTACCATTTTTATAATTCTTTTGTTATGACTCTGACGGGGTTCGAACCCGCGACCTCACGCATTCAAGGCAGACGCTCTAACCGCTTAAGCCACCGGAGCGGTCACCGACTTCATATGATGCACAGTTTGTGAACCTCAGTATGTATTTTATATCAATCATCCGATTTCAGACGATGCAGAGTATGTGAACCTCACTATGTTAGTAGTATATGGGGATACTTTAGCCATAACGGGACCTTAATGTTAAACCAGGGTGTTTGTACTGTGACATCAAAGGGGAATTTAACATGGGTAGGATACTTTGGCGACAATGGGAATTTAACATGGGAATGGCACCTGTGGGTTAATGGGAATTGAACATTGGCGACGTTATGGGGTTTATAGGGTCAAAACTATTTATAGGGTGAAATGCAAAGGTTATTAGGGACAAACATAGACATATGGAAACAAACAAATACACATTAAACAAAGAAGATGGAAACACAGAAAAGAGGACACAGATGTTCCAAAGAAAGACTCACAGACATAATAGAGACTCTAATTAGAAAAGTCTATTGTATGGGTACAAAACATTTATTCAAGTATATACATGGGCTCTCTGGCATGTGCTTTAGTCTAAGCACTATCTATTTAATACATAAACATTTGGACATGAAACAAACCTATTCACAAGTTATTTAGTTCTTGGTTCTAGTAAACTACTTTTAAAATTAAAGTTCATGCCTTCAAAAAACACTTAATATGCAACTTATTTACATTTCATAAAAGAATGCTATTTCCTTTCACTCTACATTAAATGTTCATTTTAAGAAAAAGCTAAAACAAACAAAGTAATAAACAATCAAATAGGACAAAGTTCATGTTTCTGTTTGTATCAGTCACGCACGTTGTTTAAATCTGGTCAGCTACCACTTGTGCCCCAGCGTAGATGTTTTCCATCACGTACTCCCTTTCATCTGTAGATCTGTTGGTATATCCATCGTGCTAGGTACACTTATCGACAAGCAGATCAATGGTGGTTATTGTCTTCTTCCCATGGAGGTACAACGTATGCCATATGAATGGTCACTTTTCCATCGGTGATGTCAATTATTTCTCTCATCATCTACACGTCTTCAATAGCCCTTAATAGTTTGGAAGAAGTTAATTCCGCAAGTGTACTAAACACGAGACATACAGGAGAGTTCAAACTTTCGTGATACATAGACAGGCTCAAACGACCTCGATCTTTGACTTGACACTGACGTTGAGTTCCTCTAACAGTGAGTCAAACAAGTTCGTAATGAAACCTGCTGTTTCCTCGGCTGGAACGTCAGACGCAAAGTCTTTAAATTTCACCGTGTAGGTGTAAGTTGTCATCCTAAATTTTCTCGAAGTCGCTGTCTGAATCATTTGGATGCTAAAATACTCTTTTAGGTCACTGAATCCTTTTCCTTCTTGGACGCACTTTGCTGTGACGGTATGGTGGTGGTGAAAGAAGCCAATGATGTTTGTTCCTTCTCTTTTTCATCTACGTAGAGCGATTCATCTTTCTTGGCGCTTGTCCTCGTAATGAAGTGTCGTTCTTGGAAGTCGTCCCTTTTTATACAGGGTGATATCAGCGTGTCCATAAGATAAAGTCTTTTAGTCTGGAAGTACCACTGGCTGCACATAATTTTCCATGACGTTAGTAAATAAACAACTAAGATGTGGAATTGCATTGGTGATGTGATCGTGAGGAGGATTCATCTTTCTCGCTTAGCGTTTGTAGTCACAGTGAAGTATCGGTCTTGGAAGTTTTCCCCTTTATATGCTGGCCAATATCGACGTGACCGTACGGTAAAGTGAAGTGGTTGGGAAGCCGTACTCGCTTCTGGTACACAATTTGATACAGTTTTTCCAAGGGCCGACTGACGATTTGGTGTGTGGGTAAACGTACAATCATGTGAGGTTCGTTGGTGGTCACTTTATAGTTTTTATCCTGTCAAGACTGCAAGGCTTCTTTCAATATGCCAAAGTTCACCACTCGACCGGTGCGATGATTTAGAGTCAATCCTTTCACTTTACACGCGGTGTGCACTTCTTGTTTGTCTCGGTATTCGTAGCGGTAATTTTTGGGATCGCCACTAGCAAAAGTTAGAATCTTATCGTCGGGATGCTCTCCGTCCAAGCGATCGATGTAGATGCAACTGTCCGTGCCAATATACAGTACACGATCTCCTAACTGTGTAAAGCTTCGTACAATTTTAAGCGATCATGGGCTGTCACGTAGGCTGCAGTGATGACATTTCCAAATTCGTCGGCTTCTACAAAGTCCATTCTTGTTCGTAATTGACTAAGATCAAGTCCTCACGAACGATGTCCACGTGTTTCATGTATTTGGTTTTGTCGTGAATCATCTGGAAGTAACGGGAAGGTTCTGTCAAATACTCCGTCTTGGGTAAACACCGTCGTTGTGCCATTTTGCCCCACAAACAATTTAACATCACTTTAGCATACGATCGCCTTCCTTCGTTTTTCTCCACGTGGTTTAAACTGATGCCTTCCTGTTCCCAGTATTTCTCTTTGAATTTCTTTTGGTCTTCGGGAGTGTCGCACCAGGAAGGATAGCCACTGGCTTCTTGTTTCAGTTTCAAAAAGGCATCCACGTAGTCTGCGAAATTGCCTTTCTGAGTCTCGTCACCCTTGTGATATTTTTCTGTCTTGGGAAAGTGGTAAATTTCGTACACTTCTAACAGTTGGTATCCCATGTCCAGAGCTTTGAACAATTCCACGCTGACCCACTTTCCTGTCAATACGCGTTATTCCTGGGTGTGCTGACAAGGTCGGTCTTGGTTGCACGTTTCGGAACAAGTACGACACAAGGGAAACATCAGTTTTCCTTGGCAATGGTGAGGTAAAACGGGATGGTACAAGTTTGTGGGAGGCAAGACTTTACATTTAATCAATCCTTCGTATTGTCGAATGTTGTCCAGGTCGATGTGTTCCGTCAGCAATTGTAGGTGCCCTGCGGGAAAGTGACAATATTTGCACACTTAAAGGATACAGCGAACACACGTCAAAGTATTTGATTTCTTCTCCTTTCTCTTCGTCGGCGTGGTACAGCAAACAGGTGGCATTCGTCCGTCCTCCGTACAAGCTGTACCGCGGGTTCAGAGGGTCCACCAGCTTGTAACTTTCCACGATGCGTTTAATCTCGGGATCGGTTTTCAAACGGTGATCGTACTCGTGTAGCCACATTTCCACCACTTGGTATCCTTGCTGTTCTAACTTCAAGCGCCGCTGACAAGTGGCCTCGTACAAGTCTTCCATGGAACGTTGTAAAAACTGATTTTTAGTGTCACGTTGAGGGTAACAGATGGGACATCCGTGAAATAAGCAGCCGTTAAACTCGTACACAATCTTGGGGTTTCCTAAGTCCCAACCATCCACCGAATACGTTCAGATGGTCTTTCGCCTCCTCCGTTTCGGGCATGTTGGATCCATTTGTTTTCCTTGTCGCTCAAGTAATGTAGATAGCGTAGGGCTTTGGCCGAGTATTGACGTTCGACAAAATTGGTCGTTTGAGGACTTAGGACAGCTAGGGTGTTTTCGGGCATGAATCGTTGGTGGTAATCTAAGGAACACGCTTTGACAATGGTGCAGGCTTCTTTCAAAGGATCGATCCCTCCATGCTCCATGAAGAGTTCTCGAAATTTTCCACAGCAACGCCGTAAAATGTCCACTTCGGAACGACAATACTTAAACATTTCTTCTTGAAAGTCGAAGGGGTCCGAGGCGTGAGTGTTGTACCAAGCGTAGAAAGCTTCTCGTTGTTCGGTACGCATGTTGTCAGGGTCGTAGTAGTGAGCCTCAGGCAAATGGGGTAGAACGGCGTGTTGATTGGCTTCGGTATTGAAAAAGTGCGGAAAATAGCCTTTGGCCAATTCTGTCATTCCAAACGTTTTAGGCATTCGACTCAAAGGCATGGCCAAGTAACTCATCGAATCTTTAAACTGCACTTGTCCCACTTGCATGGAAATGATTTTGGCTCCGTTCTAAGTTACTTTAAGACGTTCGGTACTTTGTTCCATATAGTATCTGAGAAGAAATTGTCCATCGTATCCCGAGAAATTGTGAGCCATCACCGTGGCATGGCGATGACAATCTCCGTAATGTTCGATGTTCTCTTGGCTCCACGTCTCGTCGATGGGGTCTAAGATCCATTGGGCGAAATTGGCTAGCGTGTTCGGTCCACGAAAGATTTTTTCACATCCTCCAGGAATCTTGCTGCAGTGAGGGCAATGACTAAAGATAGGCTCTTGGATGCACTTCTCGCACGCTCGGTGAGCCACGCAGAAATTAGGAATATGAATACCGGTCTCTTGCATAAATTCGAAATCGAAAAAGATGAAATTGCCTTTCTTCTGGTCATCTTCCTCTTCATTTTTGGAATGGTATTTTTGAACGTAGCACTCGTGTGCCAAGTGCACGATTTGGCGACAAATGTGACATCGCTTCTTTCCTGAACATACGTGCGCCTTGGCACTGTTGGTACGTATGCCTTGTCCACATGTAGGGAACAATCTCAGGAGTTGACAAGCACTTTTCTGCTGTGAACCTTGTGTCTTCAGATATTGTTGGTAACAGGTCGGACTGACAAAAGTGCACTGACAAGCTGGGCAATGCACTCGCTCTTTTCCGTCGTCAAGACGGAGTTTATGGGCCAAACATCCTGAGCATTTCGATCCACAATGCTTGTGTTGCTCACGATTGTTATAGCCATAGTCACGTTTCTCACAATAATAACCGTATCCCTGATATCCAGTGATACTGGTAATGGTATCGAAATGTTCATCGTGATGATACACGTGAATGTATTTTCCGTCTTTGAAATTTTTGCCTCGAAACAACAGGGGTCAGCGCACTTATTGAGGCTGTACTTTTAACGTGTAGCGTCGAGCCAAGACATCTTGCAATTTTTGCATTTCAGGAATGCCACAAGCGGTGTCTTTGGATATCCCCGCTTGTTGTAACAGGAGTTCTGCTTCTCTTTGTTGCTTGGCTCGGTCCGATCGTTGAATAGTTTTCCAGGCTCTTTTCCATTCTGCCGTGTCATTCTTGTCGACATACGTTCGTCCTACGACGATGGCACGGGCTATACACATCTTGTGTTGAGGGTTGTTAATTCGGACGAGGCTCTTTTTGGTGCTGCGAAGGTCGTCTACCAATAACACCTTTTTGCGTCCGGTCCTTTTGAGAAGAGGAACGTGGGTCATGAACAGTGTCGCTTTTCCATCGGCGATGTGAAACTTGTCGTTGGAATGTTGCACGTGTTGAATCTTGTCGATGACTTTGAAACGTGTCAATTCTGATGGGGTGCTAAAATCGATCCAAACGGGGGATTTCAAACTGTCGTGATGAATGGAAAGTCTCAAGCGATCATCTTCTTTGGCTTTACATTGCCGTTTCAGTGTGGGTCACAAAGAATCCCACACATCGGTGATGAACTCTTCTGCTTTCTCCAGCGGTACGTCGGACTTGAAATCTTTAAACTTCACCGTGTACGTGTAGGCCGTGGTTCTAAATTTTCTAGAGGAGCGTGTTTTCGTCTCTCGAATGTGGTAATACTTTTCGGATGATAGTGGTGACTTTTGATTTGGAATAGGCTCTGTCGGTCTGGTCGCAGACGTGGAAGGTGTTGGTTCAGGTTCGCCCATGTCTTCGATTTGAGCAAACACTTCTTTTCGTGTGTGAGGCGATACGTCACGTCGCTGCCTCTTAACTTCTTCTCTCTCACTGAATCGTGCGATCGTTTCATCTCGATTGCTGATTCAGAAATGATTTAACCAAGTTCATTCTCTCGGTATATATATCCCTCTCTACTTCTTGTTGTGACAATGACTTGGTATATTTCACAAGAGCATGTGAAAGCCCAACAGGTAGGAACACCTGGCTAACTTATGCGAACGACAATGGTGCGTCTTAAACACCTCATGCATCTTGACGACCTTTCGATTCAAACCCTACAACGAAAGAACAAGGTTGTAAGAAAAAAATCCAGACAGTTGGTTTCATAAAGAGAACTAGAGACGGTACTGTGCCGTTCCGACACGTACGTACTCCAGAAAACCACGCTGCTCGGCAACGATGTCTCCTTCTCTCTGTCACTTCTACTTTGTCGTTGACCAAGATATCTACCGACCCTGATTTAACACTCGTGTTTCCTCATTTGATATATTTAAAAAAAATAGTAAATCCATTTTTAACAGAACTACCCATTTTCGACAGCAGCGACGACGTCTCCTATTGTTCTTACCACTGTTGTTGCACCTGCAAAGGTGTGCTTTCCTAAGACCAAATTACAAGACAGGGCAAGCGCGTTGTGAAGTTGACTGGATGTATCTACACAACAACTGTCAAACCCCCTATGTGCTACCTCTTTTTGTGACGATGACTTGTGATACTTCACATTATTTAAAGTAGAAATGTTTACAAACCGTACAAAGTTATGTGACTTTAGATTTTGACACCTTCACAGACTCCCACTTTAAAAGTGTCACGAGAAAAATATCTATCCAATTTTTACCACTTTCCAAAACACGCACACACTTGCAACATGACCAGAAATCTGTACTTCTTTATTTGAGGATATCCCACAGACCCGTCCCAGCATATAGAGCTGATTAAGAACTTTAGGAATATCCATCATTTGTTTAGAAATATCAAAGCTTTTATGTGTATTTTCCTTGTTCCACCCTTTATTAGTGTCTAGGTATGTTCCCTAAAGACACAAACAATTTTGAAAAAAGAATTTTGAATTGAGGTTTCTCTCTGTTTATACTTTTTTTTTCAAGTTGATGGTGCATGGCAGATTACATTCGCATACCTTCTCAAAGCGAGAGGCGTTTCTACGCAAGTCATTGCCTTTGTTAAATTCGGTTTTGTTGGTTAGTCATCGTTAATCTTTAATTCTATTTTTTTATGAATTTCTTTTTTTATAGAAGATTTAATTTCTTTTTATAGAAGATTTAAGGCTTTCTTTTGTTGTTACGGTATTTATGTTGTTTAGTCTGCTGCTGAGAAAGAAAATATGTATAGCAAGTGCTTAAGTTCGTTCAGTTTTCTTCTTTCAAGCTCTACAAAAGGTACCATGTTAAGGTGAACCAGTGAACGGATTATAGTCGCGTATTGCTCGGTGGCTTCTGCGACTGCTTGCGATCCTGGGCTGGACCGCTGTCCCTTTAAGAGGGCACTTGGCCCCGGTCTGGGCCTTTTGACCTTGAGTACCCGGCCGGACGCACTCCATCACTCCCAACTGACAGACCCAGCAACCAAATCCCCCGCCCGGGCCCCAGCGCCGCCCCACCACAACCACCCCAGAAACAGCCCACCTCCCCACCCCTATACCAGACCCCAACTACAACTAACCGAGGCAAACCCCAAGACAGGCAACAACCAACCCCCACCCCCCATCCCCAGAGGGCGGCGATTCAAGTCCCGTACGGACCAAACCAAAAAAGAAAGCCACCAGAAAAAGAGCACCCAACAGCCCCCAGGCGAAGACTCCAGAGCCAGTTCTAGTCCATATCTCGGCTTGCTTCCTTGATGTTGATGGTCCTCTCCGAAGGCCCCAAGTCACCCAAAAAAGCCTTGATACCCCTAAATCAGTTTGATCAAATTGAATCCAGTTGTGACTATGGATATCCCTATACCAGAAGTGTGTGAGCCACCTATGCAATTGATCCAATAGTTGGGAGTTATGAATTTTGAATAAATATTAAGT
>JAECUM010081361.1:0-21923 GCA_016617855.1 Megalonaias nervosa | reverse complement strand
TATTCAAAGTGATAAAACAACACAGGTCTCTTTTACTTGATTTTTTTAATGCAACAAACACTTCCCCAAGTTGTTGATCAAAACAAAGCCGCATGTAATTAGGTTCTCACAGAAGTACTCACAGGTTTTGATGTGACAGTCGATTGACTCTTTTCATGTTTTCATAGAAGAGAATATGTTGCGATTATAGTGTTTACACTGAAGCGAAATTAAAGGATTAGAACGTGAATTTCACATAGCAAGACATTTAATTGGTGTTTATTTCATTCTCTGTTGCCACCTGTTAGCATTTACCAGAATTTTTCGTTGATCGCTGTTTCACCAGACTGTTTATTTACAGTGTATTGACAACTATTTCTCTCAAAAAAACTAACATAATATGTGATATCTTATTAGAACTTGTAAATTTCACAATATGGTATCTATCTTTACCAGCAGTAATCACCATTTTTGATGATAAAACGAGCTATGTATCAAGGTTCAGTTTACCAATTTACTAATTCTTATCGCGATTTTTTTCATGTTCAGCACATTTGAAAATATATTTTCTTTGGAAAAAAAATTGGGAGCCATGCCGGACACTGCGTTATAAGCAGGTTCGCGAGTTATTGAGGGAGTGGTATATATATATATATATATATATATATATATCTATATATATATATCACGTTTCTTGCTTTGCGTCCACTTCTCCCTGTTGAGCTCTCATTTCTCCCTGTTCTTTCCAAAAGGAGAAGTCACTTCTCCCTAAAATTCAGGTCTAACCTGAACCCTGCATCTGAAGTAGACCACATCAGCAGCTACTAAGGTATCATTGTCATACCCCCTAACTGGTGTGTCAGGGTCACACCAAATGAAAGCCTCACTCTCTTACCTATTTCATTGTCTTGATTGTAACTTGAAAGCTCCAGCTTTAATGAAACATATCTCAAATATACATCATGACTAGAATCGGTGTCACCCACAAGTCATGCTTCCTATCTGAGAGGTCAGTTTCGTGGTTGTGGGATATTTAACCCTTGTATAGTCACTGTTCTTAGCTGATATTTTGACACAAGCTGATAATTCAGATGCCACAAGACACACACACACACACAAAAAGCATCTTCTAACTTGCAATTTTGACAAGACATGAATGTTTTGTTGTTTATCATGTATTGAAGTGCAGGACGTCTTATGTTATACACCCATTTATGTACCTTAATGGTTAGTCGTTCTGGAAATGTAGAAAATAGACCTTTTGGCTTCTGTCTGGTTGTTAGGAAAGTTAATTGAGACATGCTTATGAAACTGGATGTCCAAAGGAGCATTTGAACAAAACTTTTATAACTGGCTCAACCATTTTGGAGAAAAAGTGAAGGATTTCCACCAGGATGTTATGGTTACCATGCTAACGAAACCGCTCAGATGCTCAATTTTGGTAAAGTTTATCCTTATAAATATTCCTGACTATAATTCCTGAATTTGGCTCAGCAGTTTTTGAGAAGTAAAACATGACATATTGTTGACTGATGGATGAATGGACACAAGATGGACATGGGAGGATTCTGTGATCTTGTGTATTCATGTATGAAAAAGAGCTTTAGATAAGCACATCATTTACATACATAAATGGACTTTAAATGCATGATCAATTGCAAAACAGCTTACTTTTAATCTTTCAATTTAATGGTGCCAATAATGTTTCAAATTGTGTGGTATGGCCAGATGTCTGGATAATGTGTCTGGGTGGAACATGATCCTACATGTCAGCGGCA
This sequence comes from Megalonaias nervosa, assembly GCA_016617855.1. Taxonomy (NCBI): domain Eukaryota; kingdom Metazoa; phylum Mollusca; class Bivalvia; order Unionida; family Unionidae; genus Megalonaias; species Megalonaias nervosa. The sequence continues at coordinate 20,166 of JAECUM010081361.1, read as the reverse complement.
TGATGCCCCAGTGCTAGACATGACTATAAGCTGCCACACTGAAGACATCATAGCGATATGACTAAAATAGTTAAAGCTACATTAAAACTCTAAATCACACATACTGCTCACTAAGCCATTTAATGCATTCTCCTAAGCATATATATATATATATATGTAATCAGGACTTTTTATTTTACTCATCCTCCAACTTGAAAGCTTAGAAATTCCACTTATCCTTTCATAATTACTTTTTCATGATCCTGGATGAGTGGCATTTGAAGCAGATTCAGGATCATGTACAGGGTGGGATGAGTCAAATTGATGCAGGAAAAGTAGCCAACCAGAAAATTTCAAGCACTGACAGTGTTCACCCATAAATTACCTAATTGGTAAAACAAATTAGCTATATAGTGAATACGTCTAACTTGTAATACAATGAATTTCAGGAGCAGATTGATACAGCTGTGAAACTTTTGTTGGAACTGAAAGCTGAATATAAAGCCCAAACAGGTACAGAGTGGAAGCCATCATCTCAAACAGGTGCCACTAAAAGTCAAGTAAAAGCAACATCCTCTAGCAGTATGGCAGATACTACTGCAGAAGCAACAGATTTGAAGGCTAAAGTTGAAACGCAGGGTGACAGGGTACGGCAGCTCAAAAGCTCAGCAGCATCCAAGGTGGGAATTCACTTCTGTATATTTTTATTCTGGGCAAAATTCATGCAGGAAAATATTTTCTTTCAAGGAAATTCAGGGAGATCCAGGTGATTCCATTTTGTGTTTGTAAACAGTGGTGAAGAAGCATCTGTCTTTGAGCTGATCTGGCTACAGTCCATGTGTACTTGTGATAACCCCCAGTCTTTTCTGATGAACTCTTTGTATGTTGTCCATTCAACAACACTTGCTTGATGGCTCTTAACTGTATTTCTTCACTTTTGAACAGGTTTGGTCTTACTTTGTATTTTGGCTTATATCTACAATATCTCAATGGGTTAATATCTGATAGGCTAAAATTAATGACAGCAAAAACCTTTTTTTCACAAAAATCAGGAGACAGTTTATTCATATTTCTGTCCACATGTCAGTTTTGTTTCTGCTCTATAAGCTGGAAACCATTTGAAATAAGGAACTAAAACAACTATGTACTTAATATAAAAACAATAAGAAGGTTCACTAAAAGTAGTGTCAAATGCCTCATTGGGGTCCCATCTTCAAGGTCAAGGTCTAAGAAAATATTTGTTTCTGCTTTCAAAGCTTGAGCTATTTTTGAATGAGGGGTGTAATTTTGTACACTTTTTGTATCTCACCTGGAATCTGTATGTATGTGCAAGTGAGAGAGAGAGAGAGGAGAGAGAACTAGTCAGGGTTGTAACTTACATAAATATCATTGTCAACAGTTTTGTTTAGGTTGTGGTTTAGATTTTTTATTCACATATATCTCTTGATGAATTCAATCCTTAGGGAGGTTGAAACATGACGAGGCTAAGATAATTCATTCTGTGACACTGACTTGCTCATTCGACCTTGCTGGCAAGGTCATAGTTATAGAAAATGTATATTGTGGTTTTGTTTTAAAATGGTAGATTCTGTTCATACTTGGAATGAAACAAAAATGAAGCAAAGATAATTTATTATGTGAGACATTCTCTAGCCTGATTGACCTTCAGGTCAAGGTTGGAATGAAGTCATAAAGATTTGTGTTGAGGTTTGCAATTAAAGATTTTTATTTATGTATCTTTGAACCTTTCATGAATTCTGTCAGTACATAGAATCTCACATTTTGAAGATAATTTAAAAGAAACAACATTATGTGTTGATGTTTATAGTTTCTACTTGTTTTTCGCTCTACTGGTCATAGACAAGGCGATCTTATAGGATGACCTGTTTGTCATCTGTCAGTCTCTTAACACAAGTTTTTGTTATCTGTACTCCTCCTAAAACTACCTGAAGGACTGCCATTCTTCCCAAGGTCTAGATGGTACTAAATGAAAATGGTGCCACTTGGACACCCATTATGGCTGCCATTTTGAAAATCTCTTTGCAACTTCTGGAGGATTGCAATGAAACTTTGCACAAAAATTCACCCCAAGGTCTAGTTGGTTGCAGATGGCAATGTTGCGGCATGGACATCCAGTATGGCTGCCACATCAGCCATCATTAATGGATATTCTTCATTCTTGTATTGAATTACAATGAAGGTAAGACAATTCATACTGCAGCATGCTTGCCACTTGAACTTCTGTGGTCAAGGTTACATTTAGAAAAGTTTGCATTAAGGTTTTGGTGAAAGTTTCTTAGTTTACTTTAATCTAGTTTTATGTATCTTTTTAAATAACTCGTTGATGGCTTGCACATTACATGTACTTATATAGATCACTTATAAGTGATATACAGGTACAGAGATGCTGTGGGATTGCAGGTTTTCACAATAACAATTGCTCATCACAAAACTTCTCAAAACCAATGGGGAGAAAGTCAAGCAAATTATTTGCAGTACCTGCAATTTGTTGTACCCAATGTGTTCTTTTTTTTAACACAAAAATTTAAAATTAAGGTCTGTCAAGTTAAGTCTTCATCATCCATTTTGCTGGTGATTTCAATCAAGCTGTACTAAGGTAGTCATCTGTATGATTGAGATCTACTGCAGTTGCTGCAAAAACTTTCCAGGGGTTCCAGTTTGATTGTCTGCTAGAGAGGTATAAGAAACTGATCCTACAAAAGAAATATCATAGGGACAACATGATCAGGTTGTGGAAAATTACATTTGAATATCATGAAGACCAGTTTCCTAATTTATTTAAATTGGTCAAAGTTGCAGTTGAGTGATAAGATGCACAGAAGAATATTTACCAGCTCAGCAAACTAAATTGAAAATGCACATGCCCAAGATAGGTGTGGGGGACCTCACTCTCTTAAGAAAATTCCTGGCAGTCTCTCTGCATGTGAATAATTAGATGTTATAAGCAATTTAGACATTTCACTTATAAATGAAGTATACTAATAAGCAGTGTTGCACACAGGATCTCATGTGCAGGGGAACACTGCCCTCCTCCCTCCCACTTTGGGTGTCAGCAAAATTTGGCAGCAAGCATCCTGGCAGCAAAGGAGTTTATCTTGTTTAAATGATTATGATCCTTCAGTAAATATCGCTACCATTACTTAAAGATGGAACTGGGATATAAAAAGAAGATTGACTCCTGTTATTTTCTCCAGTTTAGGAGAACATACTTCTGATTAGGCACACATTATTCGGTCGGTTATTTCTTGATTCTTTTGAATCCCAGACTTGGCCTATTGTGTGTGTGTAATCACCAGGTTTTAAAATCGCATCTTTAAGTAGAAAAAGACGAGAACAACTTCTTTAAAGCTTTCAAAAGTATGCATTGTGTTTGTATTTACAGGAAGAAATTGACAAGGCAGTGAAGGAATTGCTTTCACTTAAAGCTCAGTACAAGGACTTGACAGGTGATGATTTAACAGGTAATGAACCTGATACATGTGACAACACAGAAAGGTCAAATCTGAAGATTGCCAAATTTTGATGGGAGGTTTCATTTATAATCTTAGTCAGCCTGATTTTCAGCAAGTAAAAGGAACTTTGCATGCTAAGGGTCTTCATTTGTGGCAAAAAAGTGGTGCAGAATTAGGTGTGTTGAAATTTATAACAATTACACCAAAGCAGCAATATCTGCTTCACATGTTTTGATAAAGGTAATGTTGAGTGCAGTAATAAAGAATACTGAAATCTTGACGCTAAGGTGTTAAAATCTGTGCATATGAGACAAAACTTGTTTATGCATATGAGACAAAACTTGTTTTTTATCATGTCTTAGATGAAATTCACATTGAAAGAAAAGTGTGTTGATTGCTTATAACATACTCATCGTTTCCTTTGTTAAAAACCAGTGCTGAAAGTTGCCATAAGGCAGTCTACTTGAAAGTTGCAATGCTGTTTCAGCTTTTATGTTGCTTAGCTGTAATAATTTGATAATCTTGAACATTAACAGTACAAATCAGTTTGTTGAATATTAATTGTGGATGATGACAGAAACTGGAGGTTTTAGCTAACATAAGTTAAAAGAGTACTTTAAAAAAATCATAAGTATTTTTTAGCATGGCCCAGAAGAGCATATGGGATTGTCTATTGTCAGTCATTCATCTTCTTTTGTCTGTTTGTTAATTAGCACAGGTTTGTTATTGCTTATTGTCCTAATCTACTTGAATAATTGTCATGAAGACATACCACACATTCATCCCAAGTTTTCTCCAGTGGCCTAAGTGGTTAGAGCATCTGCCTTGGATGTGGGAGCTTGTGGATTTGAATCCTGGCTGAGTCATATGAAAGACTTATAAAAATGGCGCTATCAGCTGCCCCACTTGGCACTCAGCATTAAGAGATTAGTATTAAGACTGGTCAGCCTGGTGTCAGAATAATGTGACAGGGTGGGGACATGATGCTACATGCATGTGGCATGATGCCTCAGTGCTAAGACATTACTATAAACTGCCACGCAGCAGACATAATAGCAATGTGACTAAAATTGTTAGAGCTACATTAAAGATTGTTAAAAACCCACTTTCATGAGTGATTTACATGCTGGATGGACCAAAACAGACAGTATGACACTCAACCTCTCATTTCAGTAGTATTTAAAAATTAAATGTAGACAAACAAGTCAAATAACATACAGACAATTTAAAATTTGGGTGTACCTTTTATTTCTTTTATTGTCACAATTTAGCCCTACAGGATCATGTGCTACAAAACCATATAGCCCTTGCACAAAGGTTACGATAAATCTAATAAATTATAATCTAAAAACGAAATTAAGAAGTAAAGATATTTGATTAAAATACCTCTGTTAGAATAGGTAGACTATGGCACTAATGGACTCAAAATCCTAATAGTGCATTATGGTATAGTAAATCTGGCATAGTAGTCAGTAGAGTGCCGAGTCAAGAAAATTAAACTTGGCAAAGCTTTTTTTAGCAAATAAAAATCTTATTTTGGAGCAGAATTATCAAAAAGACAATACCTGTGAACTGCAGAAAATTGTACACAACAACCATAAAGAAGTTTTCAAACTTGTTCCAGCTGGCTAAGCTAGCTATGTATATGCACCTTCAGACAGCAGATTGTGAAAAGGGGTGCTCAGTACAGAATAATATTCATACACAGATAAGGAACAGGCTAAGCTCAGAAACAATCAAACAATTATTGCTTATATAACTGGGGGCAACATCTTTTAAAGAGTCATTACATTCTTGGATAAAATAATTTCTCTGTTGGAAAGTTTGAGTTTTTTAATTTCCCCTGGCCAAATTACTATATCTTCCTAATATTTTGTTATAGCATTCCTTTCTTAAAATGGATGAAGCGGGGGTCTCAAACATGCGGCCCACCAAGCCATATCCTGTGGCCTGCATAATGATTGGCGTCGCAAGGTGTCATGAGAGATAACATAGGTGGTGCGACCCTTGAGCCATCGAAAGTGCCCACAGGATGGTTTAAATTTGAGACCACTGGTATATATATGGTTATAGTGTTTGAATTAGCTCAATTGTAACTTTTTATCACCAGATATACCAAAGCCAGGCAAACAGCGGCAGGTGTTTAAACAAGAAAAGTGTAATGAAGGCATGATACATCGTTCATAATCGCCAAATAACAAAGTTGCAAGAAACGCACAAACTAACAAAAGCATATAATCACACCTCATTTATAATCAGTAATTTAGAATAATGGTTTGCTAGTTCAGTACCATTAAAACCTGAAACCATATACTTTCTTGGCCAAATTTAAAATACCCTTTACCTATCATTGTATATCCATATAATGAATGGAAGGAGTATAGCTTAAAGTAAATCTCTCCCTCTTGTGTTTCAAGGAGTCACCTTCTTTTTGAAGACAAAGTACTGTCATCCTCTAATCCTAATATAGCCTCACACACTTTGACAAAAATTGGTGTGAAATAATTATATTTTTGTCCAGGTCATTATGATTAATCATGCATGACATGATGTTCCCACAGATTGTTGCAAACTGTTTTGTTAAGGTATAGTTTAGTGGGTAAACAGATTTCATTACCAGTGACAATTGTTACTTGTCTAGGCTCGTACAAAAGTAACAAGAAAAGAGTGAAGCCAAGAAGCTTTGTAAAATTCAACAAAATAATTTAATTGCATAGAAAAACAAGGTAAAATAATAAAAAGGACTTATGGTTTATGAATCAAATCCAGAATTAATCCAAGAATTAAAAAAATAAAAGTCCTAAGTGAATCCAAGTTAGAGTCCGGATGAAATTCCAAGATGGAAGGCAATGACGTATGCCATAACCTTCAAAGTGTTGTCATGTTAACAGTTTCTTGTTGAATCACAAAGGATAATAACAGTTTGGAATTCCGAATAATTTTCAATAAATGTCTTTGTACAAGAATCAGTTTAGGAGCACTTGAATTTCTTCAGGGAAATGAATCACTTTAAATTGAATAAAATAAAAATTCAACTCAGACTGGTCACAACAAGACACCTTTGAGCTTCAGAGGTTTAAAGCACAACTGGCAAATTATTATAACATGAGTTATAAGCCCAACTAAAATGCAAAACAGATTCCCGGATGGGGGTCAAAATTTCATCCCACTGGGAAAACCAAAAGTTTGTAACAATAAACACGTTATTTATCACGTACTTCAGGTATGGCCTTGATTCTACTAAATGAATCTTACTCTTAGAATATGAATTTAAAAATTTTTTTAAAAAGTTGTTTACTAAAAGCCGTACTGATTTCTGAATCAAGGTCAGCAATTAGATACATTGTTTCAGCTACTGGTTGTTTATCAGGTCAAACAGAACTGAACTGAATTTCTAAAAAAAATATCAAATCCAGTAGACAAAATTGTCATTACAATAACAGGTAATGGAATAAAAAAAAAAAATTTAAAACTAACAAACAAATAATTAAATTACATTTACATAACATAATACTAATGATGTACCCTTTTCATTGGCGTCTGATGTGTTACACCTGTTTGGGTCTGGTAATGAAGATGTTGATTTCCCGGATTATGTTTATTTCAGTCCTGACAGTGTCTCATCAGCAATACCATAAATTGAAGATATTGTTTATGAAATCAGTGATCGCCTGGAAGAGATGAAATTTTTTGCTACTGCAGCTATAACAGTGTTGTAACCATAACAAGCAAGGTTCTGGATAGCATAGTACACATTAGACTGTATCAACAAGATTAGTGACACACCTAATATTTTTTATGAATATTTGCATGTCACTAAAAAATGTATTGGAGGAAAATCAAAGAGTAATTGAAAAACAGATGACTGTTAACAATTTCTTTTCTTTATGTTATGTGTACATGTATGTCCACACTTTTAACAGATGGTAAAACTTGCTTACTACATGTATGTCCAGTATCATCAACAGGTACAATAATGTGGATTTGAACATAAAGATTTTGAAAAATAAACAATGACTTTGGATGTAATGTTTGTTGGTTATAACTTTAATAAAATACCTGTCACATATGAAATGTTGTAAACAATCTTTACTGTACTTAAGAAACAGTTTTTGATGATTGCTGGTTACAGCTAATTCTTGTGGCAAAAGATTTTTTTTGTCTCCGACAGTAACCTATTGTACATGATCACCTAATCTGTCATTTGTGTTGATGATATTAGGTGGCGGGAAGAAAGACAAGAAATCTAACAAGGATAAAAAGCCTTCAGAACCAGACAAGAAAGAGGAAATGGAGGAGGCAAAGGACAATGACACATCTGGTAGGGAAATAAAGAAAATCACAAGGTAAGAAAAAAAATGACATGTTTATTAAAATTTGAATCAGTCTTCAGGATTTAATGGTCACATTACCCTACATGAATTCTATGAATGAAATGAGATAATCCAAGCAGGATCTCACTCAGTTATTATTGGTTATTGCAAATTAACTAATGTTTATGACAATTAATTTGTGGTGTAAATAACAATTTCCTGCAGCATGTCAGACGGTGCCACAAGTATCGTTCGTATTTTAGTAGCTGTAAGGTGACTTGTCAAGTTTAGTGGCATTTCAAACTTCATTTCATTAAACCCTAATAGTTTGGTCAGCATGGAAATTTAGAACAGTGAATGAAGAATTATTTTGCTTCAGCCTTAGGAAAACCAGTGAAATAACTTGTTGGGGTTTTCCAAACCATAAAACGTATCACCTGGCCTTGGATTCTCTGATAAGATGCCTTAGCATTCATTTTCTTCTGATGATAGTTATATTCACAAAGCCTTAGCCATATCAGCATTTATCTAAATTACTGCCAAGTGTAATTGTTTTTCCTCACATGGCCATAAGGCCTTTTGACATTAATGAAATCATCTCATACTTGATATTCATTGTGTGTCCTGCATTGTCCATCCATCAACAATGTCAGGTTACCACTCTGGGGACCATAATTCTGATCCAATTTTGATCAGAATTGGGCTTACATCATAAAAAACTAAGTTGAGTTTGATGATGGATGTGGTCCATACATACTAATGAGGTGATCTAGCAGCTGATTGGCATAGCTTGCTTCCACTCCGCAGGCTAAATTTATGATCAAGTGTTGGTCAGTTTGGTAAATAAACTTATATTAAGACCTTGGATTATTGTGATAATGAATTAAATTTATGTGTAATAATGAAGTGATCTTGCATTATACTGGCTTTGTCTTGTTATCACTCTGGTGGTCATATTTCTGGTTCTATTTTATTTGAACTTTGAATATAAGTACTTGGTCAGGATCTGTCATGATTTTGATAATAGGAGATCAATATTAATGAGGTGATATTACATCTAATTGCCTTGGCTTGTCAACTATCTGGAGGACATATTTCTGATTAGATTTTGATCCAACATAAAAATAAGGTCTGATACCATAATGTTCTTGGATGGCTTAAATAATGCACAAGATCTACACATATTTTTAAGGTGATTTTGCATCTTATCAGCTGAACTTGTTACTGCTCTGGAAGTCATATTTCTTACCCAGTTTTTATTAAACTTTGAATATAAATTTTTATCACCAAGATCTCAGATGAATTTGGTTATGAGGAAGATACTGAAACATTAATGAGGTGGTCTTGCATCAGGTTGGGTGAGCTTGTTGCCACTCTAGAGACTGTTTCTTTTCTGATTCTGTTCATACTTGGTAAATAGACTTAATTCATAGATATTTCCCATGATTTTTGTTAAGATTGAGGTCTATTTATATTAATGATATTATCTTGATCTGGTGTGCTAGTTCCTTGCCTCTTGAAGGACTATTTTTGACCCAGTTTGATAAAACATGGTGAATAGGCTGATACCTTTAAGCCTCATTTTGAATGGATTTTGATCCGACTTGGTAAGTAACTTGTGTCATGAGGTATTAAACAGATTCTATAAGATACAGACATATTATTATGGAATCTTAAAAAAAATTGATTTAGCTTGTTTCTTAAGAGGCAATAAATTCCCATTTGATTTTGATCAAAGATTGTAAATATTATCAGGATTTTGGATGAGTTTGATTAAGTATTTTACAATAAGTAGAAAAAGCATTGAAATGACTTCTGAAGAAAAAATGCAGAAAAGAATTTTACCAAACTTTACAGAAAGCATCCTGCCTTAAAGGGGTTTCAAATTTTATACAGATGATGCCAATCCACTGCTAAAAAGGAGTAAAACATGTATGCAACTTTTATCTACAACAAAATGCTAAACAGAATGTAACCAAACTAGGGGTCTTACAATATTGGGCCAATGATGTTGATGTGATTTGTGAAGATAGAAAAAGTTGAGAAACCTTGAAACAACTGTTTTCTTGACGTACACAATCAATATCATTGGAAAAAATTTCATAAGATAGCATCCTGCTAACCTCGATTTTTTGGCCAACTGCTCTTGCATTTGGCTATTAGGTAGATGTCAGGTAATTGGGTGAATTCAGACCTTAGGCCTCTTGTTTATCAAACTCCGGATTGTTAGTATGTGTATCAGAAGAAAAAATATCTTTAATAATGGCTCTCAAATAAAATTTTCCACCAGATTAGCAATTATAGATGTAAGCAGCAGTGAACATGTTAACTTGAACATACCAAAATAATTTTTTTATCAATTATGGTATACTGGAGTTTTTCAGGATTATCAGAGACGGTTTAAATATTCCACAGTTAAAAGGAATTTAAGGACAGAAGAAATAGACTTATCAAGGATTCCAGTAAACTCTTTTTGGCCAGTAGAGCATTGGTTCCTAAGGGACTCTTGTTAGTAACAGTGTGCTTTCATTGTGAAAAATCTAGATAGGGTACAGGTCTTAAATAGTTCTGGCAAAAACTTTTCTAAGGTATTATATCTTAAGTCCATGTTCTGTTTTATACTTTTATTGTGAGTTGACAGAAATACTGTTTTTATGACATACATTACTTTATAAGTGAAATAAAAGTCCAATATTTCAAACCCCTTGATCTGATAAAATAATACATTTCTGACAAGCTGGATCTTGCTTAATAATTCATGACACAGTTTGATCTGTCAGTGTGCAAGAGCAAGTCATTTTATATCTTAGTGGCTAATGTGACTGATGGTTTCTTTTCTGGTTGCTCCACTTGTCCAACACAGTAAATCACTCTATACCCAAGTTTTGCCTTTTGAAATATTTGGCATGTATTCAGTTTATGTTATTACAGTTAAAATTTAGAGATATGTGGCTGTTTGTACAGGTTGGGTCTTGAAAGCAAGAAAGAGGAAAACCTGTCTGACTGGTACTCTCAGATAATCACCAAGTCTGAGCTGATTGAATATTACGATGTTAGTGGCTGCTACATTCTCCGTCCATGGGCATATGCCATCTGGGAAGCTCTCAAGGACTTTTTTGATAGAGAAATAAAGAAACTTGGTGTAGAAAATGCATACTTTCCAATGTTTGTGTCGAATTCTGCCTTAGAGAAAGAAAAGACCCATATTGCAGACTTTGCACCAGAGGTAAGTTTGTTCAAAATTATTTTGTAGCATGAAACTATGTTTGTCCCTTTCCATTTTTCATTTTGAAGAGGGCATATAATATTTCAGTTGTAAACGAGTTTAGGATGTGTCTGTCTGTCTCTTCTATTTTAATTGTTCCCTATTAATACAGACAGAACCAACAGAGTTGATTTATAAAAAAGTTGATAATGACTAGTCTGTGCAAATCTTAAAATACAAACATGAGCATTTCAAAGATTTTAGCTCACCTGGCCATAAAGCCAAGTGAGCTTTCTATGTGTGTGTTACCTTTCCATCAACATATGTGTGCTACCACTTTAAAGACCAAATTTTTTAATCCAATTTTAATTAAACTTGGATATAAATTTATATGTACAAGTCTGAATGTGACAGTGCTCTGGGTATATTAATAAGGTATTCTTGCATCTGATTGGCTGAGCAGGTTCCCTCTTTGGAATCAGTAGTTTGGATCCAATTCTTATCAGTCATGGAATAAATGCTTATATCATCAGTATGTTTTGACAGGTTTGATCATGATTGAAATGCTTGCATATTAATGAGATGATCTTACATCTGATTGACTGAGCTTGTTACCATTCTGGAGCTATATTATGATCCCATTTTGATCGGATGTAAAATATGGGTTTGAAAATGAGCAAGTTCCATACATACTGAGGTGATCTTGCATCTACTTGCTGAGACTGGCACTATAATTCTGATTTAAATTTGATCAAACTTGTAATATGGGCTTATATCTTAAAGATTTTGAAAGGGTTTTATAATGAACTAGAGTCCTTTATATTAATGAGGTGATCTTGCATCTGAATGAGCTTGTTATCATTCTGGAGGCATATTAACTTAACTGAGTTTAATCAAACTTTGAATACAGGCTTATGTGATCAAGCTCTTGCATGAGTTCAGCAATGAGTAGGATCCTCTCATTAATGGGTTTATCTTGCATCTGATTGGCTGAGGCTAATACCACCATAGAGACTATGTTTCTGATCCAGTGTAGACCAAACTTGGTAAATATAGGCATAAATTATCAATGTCTTGGACAAGTACAATTAATAACAAGATCTGCACATATCCTTGATGTTATTTTGCATCTGACTAGCTGAGCTTATTAACATTTCTAATCCTAATTTTTTTTTCAAGCTTTATAAATAGGTTTATATCATCAAGATCAAAAATGTTTTATGCATATTAATGAGCTTGTCTTGCATATGATTGGATTAGTTTCTTAACCATTTGCAATAGCTTACTTTAGTCATACTTTTCAAATATGCTAATATCATTAAGATATGGGATGATTTTTAGCCCTACTGGTCAAAGACCAGAAAAGCTTATTGGATGGCCTGTTGTCTATTTTCCATCCATCCATTAGCACAAAGTTTGCTTATCACTGCTGCTCCAAAACGATTTGGAGGATTGCCATGAAACTTTGCACATGCACATTTGTCCAAGCTCTAGATGGTCCTAAATGGAAATGGTGCTGCTAAGACATCTAATACAGCCACCATAGCAACCATCTTGAAAATGTTGTTATTGCTACTTCTCCTGAATGGATGGTCATATGAAGATAGGATTTTCACTGAAAGACTTCTTATGATGGACCTAAATGACAATAGTCCCAGTGTGACATGCAATCTGGCCACAGTGGCAGCCATTTTGAAACTCTTTTTACTACTACTTCTTCAGAACAGAAAATGATAATGACATGGGAGTTTTCAAAAGTAGGCTTCTTTTGATGTCTAGTTGATCTTAAATGAAAATGATTGTATTTGTACGTCCAGTATTGTCACCAAGGTGGCCATAATGAAAATCTTGTTGGTACTGCTCCTCCTGAATGGATGGTCAGATCCACATGGGGTTTAAATAAGAGACTTCTTATGATGTCTAATTGGCCCTGAATGAAAATGGTGCTTATCTGAAATCCAATGTGGCCACAACGTCAGCCATATTGAAAATCTTTTAATTGCAACCCCTCATGAATGGAAAGTCATGACAGCATGGACTATTCATCATAAGACTTCTTTTGGTGTTTAGTTGGTCTTAAGTATTGTACAATAAGATGTCCAATACGGCCACTATGGCAGCCATCTTTAAATCTTCTCACTACTCATAGCTGGAAAGTCATATCAACATTGCGTTTTCACCAGATGACTTTTTATTATATTGGTATGGAAAGTCATATTGACATAGGGTTACCACCAGAAGACAAATTATGATCTCTTGTTGATCCTGAATGAAAATGCTGATCTGACCTTAAAATAATAGCTGTTGTATCAACATTGGGTTTTCGCCAAAAGTCTTCTAATGGTGTCTAGTTTGTCCTAAATGAAAATGGTGTCAATCTTCCAACCAATATGACCGCAACTGTGTGTAATTTGAAAATCACTCAAGAATATCAGAGATGATTTCAGCACTCAATAGTTACAAGAATAACTGGGGCCCCGAGTGGCAAGTGGTGTAATGCGCTCTCCGTTACGGATCACTGCCATCTCACCTCTGTCTGCGTGGGTTCGAGTCTCGGATTCAGCAAATGTGGATATGTGGGAAAGCTTGCCAGTAGTTTCTTGTGGGTCGGTGGTTCTTTCCGGGGATTTCCCGGTTTCTTCCTCCACCATTAATACTGGCCGCCATGTATAGCCTATTGTGTGCTGAAAAATGGCGTTAAGCCCTACAACAACAACAACAACAACAAGAATAACTGGTCTTATCTTGAATTGCTGTTATTTTGAATGAGACCTATGCATTGGTGGATTTTTGTACCACTCTCTTGACCAGATTTTTTGACAACTTGGTAAATAGGCCTGTTAAAACAACATTTTGATTATGAATGAAATTCATGCATATTAATGACATGACCTTGCAGCTGATCGGTTGAGTTTGTCATCACTCGGCAACTATATTTCTGAACAGATATTGATCAAACTTGGCAAATAGCCTCGTATTATCAGGATGCTGGATGAGTTTGTATATGAACTAGATTTGCATACATTAGCAAGATAATCTTGTATCTGATTATAACATATCACTAAGAGACTGAATTCCAATTGGACAGGTACTTATAAAATACAAAATTGAGTAACTTTTTCTCAAGTTGACTGACATTAAGGACGTTTGTTCTTTGAGTGGCCTTTATTGACAGATTTCACTATTTCAGTCTAGTGGACAAGAAATGAAATTATACAATATAGCTAAGTGCTGCACAATGTCTCTCGCTTCAGGTTGCTTGGGTGACGCGGTCAGGGAAGACAGAACTGGCAGAACCAATTGCTATTCGCCCCACCAGTGAAACGGTGATGTACCCATCATATGCGAAGTGGATTAAATCTCACCGTGACCTGCCCCTCAAACTCAACCAGTGGTGTAATGTTGTGGTAAGTGTGTTGAAGGAATTGATATCCTTTTCAGTTTTGAGTTCATTACAAACTTGGATGTTGATCAAGTAAAGCATATTATGCCAGTGAACTAGTAGATTATTGGTCTGGCCTGTTGGATCCAGAATCATTATTAATTATTGATCTCATTTTGTCCAAACTTCCTAAATTTTTTTTATATCCCTGCTTTTTAGGGGTATATAGTAATCCATATGTCCATGTATCTGTCTGTCCATCCTTTTGTCTTGTGCTAGTTATTGCAACCAGTCCCCAGGTTTCAATGGATCGCCAAAAAAATTGGGCAAATGTTATGGTCATCATATGAAGATGCGCATGTTGACAAATCACTTTTCTCGCACAATCTCATTGCAGTGTTTTATGGATTGTCAAGAAAACTTTGTACATAGTATGGTTTCCATTTAATGACGACACATCAGTGTGCTTCCTTGATGTTTGTGAGAGTTATTGCCCTTGTTGACTTAATGGCTGAATGTGGTGTTTGCCAGAATTTTGTGACTGCAGCTACTTAAAGTTTTTAGTGAATTGATGTGAAACTTGGTACATATTATGGTCATCAGTTGAAGATATACTGGTTGACATATTGTATTTACACTGTCTTAAGAAGAGTTAAGTGTCTTTTTTTATAAAGATGTCACCAGCTCAGTTAGAAAGTTTCCCACATCCACTAGGGTGCCTGCCTCAGAGAATTAGCCCTGCCTTCCCAATGCAAGGAAAGTGCTGTCATTGTCTCACACAAATTCCCTAGCAGAAACTTTCCAATAAGGTGTGCATCATCTGACTGGTTATTTCCAGTCACTGTGCACCAGTCACCGGGTAATGTGTAAGGGGACTTTAGCAAGGATCTGTCACTGGACATTGGGAAATGTGTATTGTGACAGTCATAGAAGGTCTGTCACCAGATTGGGGGGGTGGGGTGCCAAATCACTGGGAACTTGACATTGGACACAAGGCACAGATTACTGCGGAATGCTTCAAGTGACGCCAAATTTCTGTCACCAGGTACTGGGCACCATGTGGCAATCACCAGGTATGGTGGCAGTGTTTTTGGTAAATAGGTCACCAGTCATGGAGCATTAGTCACCAAATATGGACACCAGGTGTTGGGCACCAGTCACCAAGTATGGTGCAGATATGCTCTCAGAGTGCATGATTGCTTGATTAGTGTAAAATTTTACGAAATTGTGCACTTGGAAAGCGGTGATGCACAAGAACTTAATTTCAAGCCGCGTTCATGAAAATATACTCTGTGCAGTATACAACTTTTTTCATCCATTCACCCTTAAAGTGCTTGCAGAAATATTGAAGGGCTTGATGCAACATGTATTTTTTCATAACTGTTTGTTACATCTAATTTCTTCGGCTGACATCAGTGATTTTCAAACCAAATTTGATTGGCATAATGTGCCCCATAAAAAGTATTGTCTAAGTTTGAACCTTGCATCAAGGAAGTTTTACAAATACATGTTTATAATACAGGCTATCTGGAAGACCGAAAATGGCTGATTCCCAGTGTTGTTTATCTTTAGATGATGATTTAGTTTGCTGATCACAGTAATGAAGGCAATTTATTTTTAAAGTTAGGAAGTATACGAGACTATAGGAACTGGGAAAGTGTTAATGGAGATACCAGTGAGTGATTTTGAACCAAAAAAATGGTATTAAATACGAATCTGATGTACATGCTGGATCAATAAAAATTGATGGCATGATGTTCAACCCCTCATTCCAGCGGTATTTTGAAATTAAATGTAGAAAAGGTTGGCAAAGAAGCCAAATTAAAATACAGACAAAAAGTAGAGTGCACTTTTTGTTCCTTTTCTCACCATAATTTAGCCCTGTGGGAAAATGTGCTACAAAACCATATAACCCTAGCATAAAGGTTACGATAAATCTAATAAATAAAAATTTTAAAATAAAATTGAGAAGTAACGATATTCATTTGTTTGAACAAGTAGACTATGACACTAATGGACTTAAAATCCTAATAGTGCATTATGGAATAGTCAATCTAGCATAGTAGTTAGTAGAGTGTTAATTCATCAAAGTTTATACAACTAGAGGCAACATCTTTTAAAGATTTTGATTTCAATCCTGGCCTTACAGAGTAAATAAGGAAGAAAGAGAGATGGATATTGAATTGTTATGTAGATATTGAACTATGACTTGTTTCCTCCTCCCCCTTCTTTTTGTGACAAAGGGTGAAATCCCCCCTTATGATAAAATCTTGGGAGCATCTCTGATGATGTTTGGTGCCAATCTTTGATTGTCACTGTCAGGTCATTTGATCACAGCACATCAGTTGCTGAACACTGATCATGATACCTCAGTTTTTCAGATTAGGTAAGTATTGAACCACTGTTCTAGATGAAAATAATGGGTCATTAACCCCTGTTCTCTGTATTCCCATTCAGTCCCTATGAAAAGCAGACTTAGAGTTTCGAGATCCAGTCTGAGAGGAAGGGATCTGCTCCATATTCCTTCCTTTCTGATGTTCCCATTCAACCCCAATGGTGCCTGGGGTCCTTTCCACATCAAAGAAGTGTTACTGGTTTTGGTCTCCCTGAGGCCGTATACAGCTTTCAGGAAGAGGTACACAACTTGAGAAGTCCAGGATTTTATTCTTTGATTTTCTTAGTTTGGAAGAAATGGGGTATGTGTGGACTATTCATCAGACTTTCCCATTTGAACAAATTCCATCTAGAAGAGCAGTTCAGGGTGGAGACAGCTGCCTTAGTCAGGAATGCCATCTTAACAGCCCACAGGACAATTCTGTTGATTTGTTTTGGACAGGATATATTCAATTTCAGGTCTTTTCCTTTTAGGCTAGCTTCCTCTCCCAACGCTTTCACCAGGGTGATGGGTGTGATAGTGATTTATTTAAGGTCCTTAGGGATTCCTCTGGTACTAGTTAAATTGGTCGATGTTATATGTCCTCAGATGTTCCTTTATGATCTGTCTGTCTCTCTTTTAGGAGACTAACTCGCCTGGAATTGATCCCCAATCATGAGATGATCTTATACCTTCTCAGAATTTCATTTACATGGGGATGAATTTTCTCACCTTTCAAGGAGCAGTCTATGTTTCTCCCAACAGACTCTCACAAATACTTGCTCACTTAGCAAGACTTTATGAGAAGACTTCATAGCGTGCTTGTCTCTACCTAGCTGTCCATTTTACTGAATGTGACAGATGACTTAGTTCCCCTAAGAAGGGTTTACATGCAACTGTTTCATTTCCTGGTTCTTGGGAACTGGAGACCTCAAAAGGAACCTCTTTCAACCTAGATCCCAAAGAATCCAACTGTCGAAAACATCTAAGTGGGGAGGGCCTGAACTGGAGCCTAAGGGAGTACTCCTGCTGGACCTGTGATCTCAGTAAGAAGCTTCCCTTCACATCAACAATCTAGAAATACAGGCACTTCAAGGATGCAAGAGTTGCATAAGACATTGCTGTGTCATGTTCCCTTCAGACAACATAATCTGTTGTATGTACCTCAGATGTCATGGGGACAATCACACCCCTTCTGTCTGCTTCGAAGTTAGCAACCTCTTCAGTTGGACAGTTTTAGAAGAGATCACTTAACACTTTCTTGTCATTTTACTATGAATCATTTATGCATGAGAAATAAGGTATATATGCTTCGTGTCCAGTTGTATCAGCCCAACAAGTTGTCAAGTAGTCCTCCAGCCTGCAGTAGGACATCCTAATGAAAACAGTGGAAAGTTCACTTGACATCTTCTCTTGATTTGCCACTCACATGAAAGTTGATGTTTTCTAACGTCAGTGAGCTTTCTGTGTCCATGCAGCTACTGTTGCTCACATTACCTTGTTCAGATTTACTCACAAATTGGGTAGTGGTAGACTTATAAACCCAGATATTTCTGCAAGTTTTCTCGTTCATCTTAACTACAGTTCTGCAGCCAGCCATTGTCACTTATATGACATTGCATGTCATCTGCCATCCTTTCTCACAGTGGGACATTTAAGATCTTTCAGGAGCAGACCACTCCTATTTTACTAGTAAAAGAATATCTCAGACATTTGTCCAGACACAAAATTTTTATGTTTCAGATGAAGGTAAACATAAAACATGATTTCTTATTGATTAATTGGTGAATTATATTCATGACATTGGCAAAAATTCAGGCAATACTACACAAGTTTTACAATACTACATAAACCTACTTTTTGAAATGGTCAGCCTTCAAGTTATGTATGCCATGTGAATGATATCACACCCACTTTGGCCTCTTGTTTTGCTCTACAGGTCATACACCAGAAGAGCTTATGAGATGGTCTGTTGATTGTCTTTCTGTAAGCACGTGGCTATTATTGCTGCTCCTAAACTAGTTGTAGCATTGCCATTAAACTTTACACATGCATTCTTCCAATTTTTTGTTATCAGTACTTAATGCCAAACAGGGGTTGTCAGTAAAAGACCTTGTGGTATCTGGTTGATCCTAAATGAAAATGGTAATCCTGTCACATCTAGTATGGCTGCAACTGCAGCCATCTTGAAAATTTTGTCATAGCTACTCTTTCTCATTGGAAATTCATGGCAAATTGGGGTTTTTAACAGTCTTTTTAATGATGTCTGTTGGGTCCCAGATAAAATGGTGACGATCTGAGATTCAATATGTTTACCATGATAGCCATCTTGAAAATCTTTGTATTGTACTCCTCCTGAATGGAAAGTAACATCCACATGGGAATTTTCACTTGAAGTCTTGTGATGTCTAGTTTATGCTTAACAAAAATGATGTAAATCTGATCTCCAGTTTGGTTGTTAATGTGGCAATCTTGTAAACCTTGATATTGATATTCCTCCATGATAGGGTGGTCATATCAATATAGTTTTCACAAGAAGACTTTTAATGATGCTTATCTGGTTCTAAATGAAAATGTACACATACAACAATAGAGACATTACCAATGAATGTCATGAGAGCCATTTTCTAAATTTTGTTATCTCTGCTCATAATAAAGTAAAGATGCTTTTATCAGAAGATTTATGTTGTCTAGTTGGCTTTAAACAAATATGGTACCCATCTGACCTCAAATATGGCCATCATGGTGGCCATCTTTGAAAAAATTCACATGATTCCTCCTAACTGGATGATCATATCAACATGGGTATTTTTACCAAAGAACTATTTATAATGTCAGTTTGGTCCTCATTGGACCACTTTGGTGGCTTAAGGGTTAGAACATCTGCCTTGGACACAGGAAGTCACAGGTTCAAACCCCAGCCAAGTCATACCAAAGACTTCTAAAAATTGTACTCACATGTACCTTGTTTAGCAGTCAGCATTAGGAGGTTAGTGTTAGGACTAGTTGGTCTGGTGTAAGGATAATATGACTGGGTGGGACATGATGCCGTATGTCTGGCATGATGCCTAAGTGCTAGACATCACCATCAACTGCTACAATGCAGACATCGTAGTGATGTGACTAAAATTGTTAAAGCTACATCAAAAATCTAATTCACACAAATCACACTGCTCCTAAATGAAAGTTGTGCTGATATGAAAGCTGAGACATTGCCTCTGAATACTGAAGACTGCATGTCAGCCATTATACAGTCAGAGCCATGTGCAGTCGCTAAAATGCTTTTAATTAGATAATCATTGAAAGCATCTATTGGTAATTACTCATTTGCAAATGGTCACTTAAGTGTTACTTGTCACACTTATCTAGAAATCAGTCACTTTCATAGTCATAATGAGTTTTGTTAATATTAGTGAATGTTATAAGTTTCATTCCTTTCA
>JAECUM010081360.1:0-16077 GCA_016617855.1 Megalonaias nervosa | reverse complement strand
TTTCATCGAGATTAATAATACCGGTTTCAATATTGTTTGGTTGTTTTGGTAATTGATCACGCATAAAAACTCCTCTAAAAATTTTTATTTTTAATTTTTTAGCAGCATCTAGTAAATCAAAGTTGGACATAGGAGATATCAGTAAACTGTCCCTGGTAATCTTAGGCCTTTTCCGTACCATGAATGTGGAGTCCCTGGTAATCTTAGACCCCTTCCCTTTTTTTTGATTCCCTGTCCGGTTGCTTTCTTTAATGCCATTCCAGCAGCGGTTCCAATGGCACCTAATGCAGCTGCTTTTGCAACAGCTGGGGCTGCAGCGGCTATTAATGCTGGTATAGCAGCAAGAAGTGGAAATATACCACCCGTCTTAATGATATCTTTAATGGCACCCGCAGAAAGATTAAGTTTTATACCTTTATTTGATTTTTTGGTTTCATTGAAATGCCTGAGCTGACGTTCTGTAAGAGATAATTTATTTGAGCCGCTCATCTGCTCTTTCTTTAGCAATATTTTTAATCCACAGTCATTTTTTGATGCTGATTGTATCCTTTTAATCTGACCAGGAGTCAGACTGACACTAACGTGATTATACGACATTATAATATTCATAAACGATCTAATTACATGTTTTCTACTGGAGCATCAACTACTCGCATTCGTCCACCAATACCTTCAAGTAACATTGATTTATCGCTGAGTATAACAGCAATTGCTCTGTAATTAGGGATATCTACAATATTTCTGTTAACACGAGCTCGAAAATGTATATCGACTACTGACTGTCTGGTTAAATCTAAATGTTCGAGCGAAAAGTAATAAATCGGATATAGGGTTGTAAAATCCAATTGTGATATTTGTAAACCAGTATCAATATTTTGATCACGTCCCATGAACGTCATTAGACGATGATATGCACGTGCTACATGATTTTGATCGAAATTCAATAAAATATCCTCAGATGGTTCTTGATGTCCATTTATTCTTAAAGAAACCTCGGAAACACCAAGATTGTCAAATATCATAATACTACGTAGTTGATTATCCACCCGTGCAGCATCTTGAAGCGCAATAAATATGTCGTGGCGCAGAAACACCTTGTTGTGATGCTATTTGCCATGTAAATAAACCATTAATATTACTCTGAACAGTATCTGTGGTCATTGTTAACCATGACAACGCTGATTTACCACCTTGACTCATAAAAGCAAGTAACCGATCTTCTTCAGATACTGTTGGAGTCATCACCGGCATCCATAATGAAAGTTTTGTCAGAATTACTCTACCTGCATCACCAGCGGGTCGCCATATTGCATCATTGTCAGTTGCTTTTCGTACAAGTACAACCGTATGTTTGGCTCCAAAAATGACTTTTCTGACATTTCTACAGAATCCAAAGATATGTGATAGTTGAATGGCACATGAAAATGCTCTTCTTCCACCACGCAACATTGCTCGACGTGATCTAAATCCTAAGTTAAAATCTGGATCTACATTAATAATCATACTTTGTACATTCGCATCGGCGTTTCTAGCAAAATTTCTTGGTCGTCCCATTTCATATTGTCGATGCTCTGGAGAATCAGTTGTATCCTTTGCAAACATCATTGATGGACCAGTTGATCTTGAATAATCGTCGCTATATCTTGCAAGACCTAATATCGTTGTAGCAACATCAACGTCCTTCTGAATTGATTCAATATTTTTACCATCAATCATGTACGTTGCGCTATCAAATAACGCCATAATACCATTATTAACAAAACCGACACTAACATCGTCTCCATATGCTACTGGTGCTGCAGGATTAGCGATATTTAAAATTTCACCTTCTACTTCAATAAAAGCCTCAGCGGGTAGGAAATACCTACTTGTATCCTGAACCTGTAGTTCAATTCGTCCACGCTGATCTGGAATTCGAGCGTCATAAGAATAATATTGATAATCACGCACAGACTCATCTTTAAGTACTGGTGCGTCCATGTCAAATGCTGGATCAGATATGCGCTTAAACATATTTATTATAATTATTATCGTCTAAAACGAAGACCACTTCGGGAAGTGAGACCACTTCCTGCTATCAGACTAGCGGTTATATTTTTTTCTTTTTCTGACATTGGTACATCAGCCAACTCTGATAGTCTTTGATTAGCAACTTGATTTATTATTTTACTGACATTTGCAGGCATTACTTCAGTACTAGGTAATTTTACTGGTTGAGGTTTTCGTCGTATTAATCGTGCTAGTCTATCTTTGATCGCTGAAAATGCTTTACTGGCAACATCACCAACAGCACCAATACCTTTTTCACGAACAACATCAATAGCTTTCATACCCAGTTGCTTTGCGATCGGTATTGCTTTTGGGGCTATTCTTCTAAATAGACCCTGAACAACATCACCTAGTCCATCTCCGTAGGTTGTTTTGTATACTGGTAATCGTGAATTTATTACCCTGACCATGGTTGGTCCACGTTGAGTACTATGTACGATCATTTTATTATAGTAATTGTATTTAATTACGTACTCAGTCACTGTAGTAGTCATCGGCAATTTCATTAATAAGAGACTGATAAACATCAACGTCCATGATACCGCCAGTAAATAATCGTCTGCAAATAACGGCTGCTTCATTAATTATTTCTGGAGAATTATTACCAGCTCGTTTTCCTCCGATTAGTATTTCGAGACGTTCAACGTCAGAGATAACATTATTTGGACATAGAGTAAAATCACCTCCGGTAGAGAAACCGCTTCCAGTAGAAGGTTCTTTGTCCATATCATAAGATTCTTTTATACCTAATTCTATAATTTTTTTTTGTTTTTTTAATTCTTCTATTCTTTCTTTTAAAAAGGGTCTATTACTTTTGTTCTTTTCTAGCACAAATTGAATCATCAAATCATTTATTTCGGCATTCGTTTCCCTCAGCCGTTTTTTTAATCCTTCCCTATAAAATTCAATTGATTCTTTCATATCTCTTTGTTTTTTTTGTTTTTTCCTCTGATGACGGTGGTAATGGTGATGAATGTTGTTCTTCAAGAATTTTCCATGAGGCTGGCGACCAATATTTTGATCCTTTTACTTTTCGTCCTTTTGCTGCTTTCTCTGGTGTTGGTTGTAATGGTGGTGGTTATGATAATGATGGTTGTTGTGGTAGTGGTGGAGATGGAGTTTGTACACGTGGTGGTGCTCGTATTAGTGGTGGTTGTTGTGGTGGTGATGGTAATTGTTGTTCTTCATAAAATTCTTCTCTTTCTTCTCTTTCTAGTTCTACCTCTTTTAATTTTTTTTCCAATATTTCTCTCTGTATAATATCAACGGCACCTTGGTCGAGAACGGATCTTTCATATTTTTTAACATCATTCTCAAATTTTTTAAACTCAGCTTGATATTTACTTGTAATTTTGGATATATTTTTTGTAGTGCGAAATATAAAAGGAACCCATTTATCCCTTTGAATATCAGGAGTATTCGGATCTAAAAAATGATCACGATAAGCGTATCCTGTACCTGCAAGTTCAATAGGAACCGTATTAGCAAGATGAAGACCATAACTGGAAAATTTGGTTACTGGTTTTTTGACATATTTTCTTTTTGATGTTTCATATTTTTCCGGTTTATCAAAGAGAACATTCAAATCACCTTCAATTAATTCTGGTATATCCCTCGGTGGCTGAGCAGCAGCTATTTCTATTGGAAGTTCTCGTAAAAGTCTTTTTGTCTGTTTTGTTCTTTCTGCTATTTTTCCAGTTGCTTCAGCAGTTTTCTCTAAAACAGGAAGAAGATGTTTAGTTGTCTCTGTAATAGGTTTAAATAATTGTTTTGTATCCTCTTCAAATTCAACATGAGATTCCTGACGTTCTTGTAATTGTTGCTTGACAGCATCACGAACAGGTAAATATTTTCTAATTGCTTCTAGTCGCTCTCTTGCAAATTTAGCTGAATGTGGTTCGCCTATAACGACCATTATTAATAATATTTATACTGGCTGTTTAATTATAGCAGCAGGCAGGGTGAACGACAAAAATTGAGTAACCCGGCGAGCAAACTAAACGCATTATAACATAAAAAACAAAAAAGTCAAAAATAAAGTAACAAAAATGAGCTAACCCAAACGATTTATTATCCGTTTTTCAAACTAATAATAGGAGGTTTGGTTTAGCGTTATTGACCTTATTTTTCAGCTCCTGTAGGAACCTTTATTTTTGTTAAATAAGGTCACGTACAAATTTGTAGGGTTCACCCTGCCTGCTGCTATATATCTACATGGCATTTCAAATTTTTCTATCTCCAGAGTCTGCAAATATTGTGTACAACCCTTGTGATCAGAAGAGAAAGCATTCCTTGTCACTCCCTGAATCAAAAGACAACAATGACGTTCAGCTGGAAAGTAAAACTTGTAAATTCAGACACCAAGGAGTATGGGTAGCTGTGTATTACGATGACCAATATTACACTGGACAAGTGTTGGAAATACACCAACCTGATCTGGCACTCATGTAGTTTTTATGCCAGATGAAAACCAAAACCGATCATTTCAAATGGTCAGCCAGTGATGACATTGCCGAGGTTAAGTCGTGTTTTGTGTTTGATTGGAACTTCAGTGTACAACCAGTTTCAAGCAATGGCCAAACTTGGAAAGTTGAAAATATTGGACACATTGACCAGCAATACAGCAGAATAAAAATCTCAAGCTAAAACTTTGTTAAAGCTGGTACTTGTCTGATTATTTCAAACAATGCAGTCCTTTATGACATTTACAACTGTATCTACTGTCTGAAGTGTACATTATCTTCAAAACATTAGTTGTAGTGAAAGATTGATATTTTGTCAATGGTTCTTATTTATACCCATCTTTGCTTTATCATAATTATATTGACTTTTTATTAGTATGCATGCATTAAGGCTGTAATATGCTTCTTTTTGATGCAAAAACATCAAAATCAGTTACTAACTGATGAAGTTGTAAACTTTTGAAAATTGTTGTTTTTGCTATTTTTGCATATTTTCAGTTATTGCTTCCGCTTTGAAACCTACTTTCAGACTAATTTTGACAATCTCTGTATATTGCATAAATTCTGTATATAATACCCTGCATTTTGGTACAAAAATTATTAAAATATGTCAATATATAAAAAAGTTGTGACCTTTTGAAAATTGTCATTTTTGCATTTTTTTGGGACATTCAATTTTTTGCCCTTTTTCCCCCAATTTCTATCACCTAGTACAGCAAAAGTTTCATACCCACTGGCCCAGAAAAAATTGGGCTTTATTTTCATCAGGTTTTCTCACAGGAACATACTTTAATTTGCATTTAAATGTCATAGTCTTATTATAGCAAGGTTGCAAAGTCGTGGAAGAGCTCATTTTCTGGCTTTTCCAGGAAGGACATCCCCTGTAGTTTTACTTTTTTTTAGAGTGAACCTAATAAAAAGAATTTTTTGTATATGACTGTAGTGCTTGTATTTCTTAAATAACAAGGAACTTGCCTAGCTTTGCAGTAAATGCCACTGGCATATAGCTTCAAATTATTTTTTTTTTTTACACATCCGAAGTTGATGGTAATTGTATTTTTGGTGGGGATCGCAAATTTACCAAGTCCCTCAAAAACTTTGAAAGGTCATATCTTGAAATGTATTTGACCGATTTACATGATTTTTTGAACATTTTCATATTAAGGTCTTAAGGATGGTAACAACAGCTTAGTGCTTTTAATTGTATTTGCTGCTATCCTAAAAGTGCTTGGAATACCTAGTTTTAACGTCATTCTTCAGCACATGATAAGACTATGCATCATGGCCAGCATAATTGGAGGAATAACTGGCAAGAACCAACTACCAACTGGTCGCTTCTAACAAGCTTCTCATGAACCACGTCATTTGAGCCGAGAGTCAATATAGAACATATATGCGATGACGTGTGAGTAATCTGTAAAGGCAAGCGCCTTACAACACTCTGCCACCCAAGACCCCATGAACCAATTAAAGTAACCTATAAACATAGCATATGACAACATTAAAGTATACTCCAACGCTGTATTATCGCGGACTCTATATTATCGCGGCAAACGGGATCTTCTGAATAATTTTGTACACACTCCGTCTGGCGGTTGTTTATAAATGTAAAGCTGTAGCCAGTAAGGCTAATTGTGGTAAGTCCTTTAGCACAATGATGGTTTTCAGGTTGAGAACTTGCAACTTGGTGCATTTTTTAAATTCCTACCTTTCACCAGTGTGTGGCATGGGCTGCTTGTGTGATGCTTAAAGTACTAATGAATACAGTTCTGTGGATGGAATGCATAATGTATATTCAGAAAAACTCTTAATGAAAATTATATCATACAGTAATAACACCTATTTGGTCCTTTATGGTTCCTCTCAATAGTTAGTATGTACTTCTGAAGAAGGAAGAAGTATAAGATGAATTTGAAGCGTGCAAAGTAGAGACAATGTTGGCATACCTCTATGCTACAGTACTTTCACGTAATGTGATTTAAATTTCTTTATATGTGGTAACTATGGAAATCATGCACTACTGAAGCCATAGAGCTGATGAAAAAGAATGATTGCTCCCATGTGCTTGAAAAATGAGCTTTAACTAGTCCAAAGTACACTATCTTTAGAAAGCTATTATAAATAAGAAAATTTATTTTTTCCAGAGTATGCAACACCAGCCTCAGAAAGTACAATAAATGAACAATAAAATATATAAAAAATATGACCAAGTTATTGGCTATTTTTTTTCTTCTTCAATGTATCTTTGACGTCCAGGAATGAAAATGACCAAGCTCTTACATAGGTGCACATCTGAAGTAAGACCTACCCATATACTCTTCAACCCAAATTACACCCATCAATCTTAAACATAAACAAGGGAATTAAACGTTCTTTTAACAATCCCTAAGAGATACATGCTTCTTTTTAAAATAGACATGATTACCCGTGAGAAAAATCTGGAAAATTCTTTTACTTTAAGAAAAAGTAAAATTCTATGCAAATTACGAAACTGTAGAGTGAAACAGGAACTGAAAGTCATATCGACATGGGGTTTTCACCGTAAAACTATGATGTCAGGTTTGTCCCAAATGAAAATGGCGCTGATCTGACCTCAGATATGGCCATCACAGTAGTCATTTTGAAAATCTTATTGTCACAACTTCTCCATCACGAATGGTTATATCAGATCTAATTGGATCCAAACAAAAATTATACTGATCTGGCATCCAGTATGGCTGCCATGGCGGCCTCTTCAAAAATTGGTATCACTACCGGTACTCGTTCTTAACGGAAAATCATATCGACAAGGGGTTGCACCAGAAGACTTCATATTATGTCTAGTTGGTCCCAAACGAATATAGTGTTTATCTGACCTCCAATATGGTCGCTACCGGGGCCATTTTGAAAATCGTGTCATTACCTCTTCCTAGTTGGGTGGTTATATTGACATGGGGATTTCACCAAAAGACTTCTTGTGATGTTTATTTACTTCTAAATGAAATGGCTCTAATCTGAGATCCATATCGCTACCAAGTATCCATCTTGAAAAAGACATGCTATCACTAATCCTCGTGGTCATATTCACATGGGCGGGGGGTCACAAAAAACATCTAATGCTGGTACAGGGACAACCTTAAAATTCTTGCTAATATTTAAAAATATCAAGGACGGTTTCAACTTTCAGCAGTTACAAAGAAGAAATGGTCTTATCTTGAATTAATAGAAATTCGTTTCAGCCAGTAGAGCATCAATCCTTTCAAATGGAACGGACAAGTGTTAAAATAAACTTTTTACTTGCCTGAGTTACAACGAGCAACAAAGAAGGAAGACAACATGTGATATCGAAAGCATTCTTGATCGAAGAACATGTCAAGTGGGCAAACTAGTTTTGAGTTTGAATTACTGTTTCACAACTCATCAACTATAAAATGAAACAGAAGTAACCAACATTCCGTTAAACACAGCAACATCCACTACTTCTTCGAGTTCCGCTATTCAAGAACTACATAAAGAGTCATTGTGTGTGTGGTGTGGAAAACATTTCCTTAAAAGTCAGATCGTCCTTTTATGACATATATCTATGGTGTATTTTGTCACTGGAGTAGCCACCATAACTTGACTTTGTAACAAGATGCCAGAAAATTGCATATACATTTTCTTAGCTGTTGAATTGGTAATCTACTTCCCAGTCCTTCCTTGAAATACACTACTGACAGTAACAACAATGGTAACTTCGCCAACACCATCACCATAACAACTCTTACAGTCACATCAGCATCTCTATTTTAGAACATTTAGAAAATCATTCTCCTTTCACGATGAGTGACTCCTTGGAAACCAGAACCGTTGAAATATGAATAGCCAACTTTATTTAATATTACCTAGAGACAGTTCTATGGGTCTGTTTCTCAATTACACTTTATGTTGTTTCACAACCAAGTTACCTCGGTACATTACACTGGATTGGGAAACTCATTGGGAAATAGCTTTGGTAGAAATCAGAATCGTTGAACAGAAATGAGCTTGGCTTTCAGGAATCGATAAAACCATCACCTAACAGTCTTCGACTGACAACTTATATCAATATTATTTTAATGTTAAATATCTCATCCAAATGATTTCAGTTATCTTCATTTTGGCAAAGCATTACATTTTCCTTTGTCCTCAGATCTATCTGACCCAAAATTTCAAGGTCAATCTGGGGATATTAGCTTGATCCTACATTAATTTTACATTGTCCAAATAGAGGTCTGTGCATGTTAAATCACGTTAGTACACATAACATTCCCTCCATGTAAACGTACCGATGCCTATATGATGCTATCTTCCCCAGTTGCCTCATATTGCAACTCATATCAAGCTCATGTCATTGTATGTTCAATGCAAAAACTTCATGAATGTGAGTAAAAGATAACATGTGGGACATGGTGGTCTTTTTGCTATTTGGTTATGCCAGTAAAAGATACTCAAATCATCATCATAATCATGATTCCCGCATGAACAATGCCGAAGAAATGAGAGCCCAAGTTAGTGTTGTATAAGATATGGCCATTATGACCTGGCTGTACAATTAGGATGTAGTACGTCATCATTATGCCCTTACTATAATACAAGCCACAAGGGTCTTGTAAGCATTCAACACCGACTATTTCAGTAATGGGTATCATTTTTTAGAATTTGATTCTGCATACCTTTAAGTGGCAAGTATTCACTTCATTTGGATTCGTACACATCCATATTCCTTTGGAAGGTCATTATTTAGACGCCCCGTGAGGTGCATACGGCAAAATTAATGTTAAAGTAAGTAGACATTTTTGGACGAAATTAACCTAAAGGCGTGTACTACCCTAGATTCTGACGATTCCACTTGACGCACTCTTATTTTGACCCAAGTTTAGTATATGGCCACCATTGTAAAAGTCCATAGCAATAGATAATTTTCATCTGGATGTTTCTTGG
Organism: Megalonaias nervosa; assembly: GCA_016617855.1. Taxonomy (NCBI): domain Eukaryota; kingdom Metazoa; phylum Mollusca; class Bivalvia; order Unionida; family Unionidae; genus Megalonaias; species Megalonaias nervosa. The sequence continues at coordinate 6,625 of JAECUM010081360.1, read as the reverse complement.
TGACAATTAAAGTGCAGAGCATTCCATAATCAGGACCGAATAGACTTTGGTTAAAGAAAATTAGTGTTAAATTTTAAAAGAACAATTAATATTTAATTTAAAATGAGTAAATGTGCATACATGACCCATGTGACTTGTACTATAGTTTTCATGATTCTAGATAGGATAGTGTGTACATAACATCCAAAAGACAGACGTGGTCATAAGTGAATGCAAACACTTAACCTAAACCAGGAAAATGTGAAATGTAGGTCACAGTGACTTTATTTGGTTCTATAGGTTTGGTACTAATAGAAATGCACATGTTCATTTAGTTTCAGGATTCTAACATAAACATTACTTGATTAAATACATTTTAAGCACAACATTAAACCAAAGATATATCCAGTTGGAAAGATGCCAAGGCAGAGTTCAGCTTCATTAGCTGGAAGCGTGTTACCGGCTTAAATTGTAGTATCTGTTTAATATTCGCTTTTCCGAACCTGCGTAATATTTTGGTGCACACAGGTCAAGTGCTTGTTTAGTACCAGCCAAGCATTTCACTGATGAGATGAAACAATGTTATGTAGGCGCAGACAAGACATGGCAGATTTAGAAAGTCAAGGAAACGACGTAAAATTTAACTTGAAACAGTATAATTTTCAGACAGAGAATGTACCAAGACTGTCTTGTACCGATGCGAAGGCGGAAAAATTGATATCAAATGGGGTATGCATCATTGATAATCAATGGTGCATAGTCGAAAGAGCCGCTTAAGTATTAAGTAGTCCTACAATGTAAGACGCTCTCCTGATATTTGTCCCGCAGCGTAAGACACATCACCCAATATTTTTGTTCAGGGAGGGTGATGGATCTTACGGCCTAACTAAAGGCGCTGTTTAGCGTGTTTTGATGTCGACGAACAGTGTAACGAAAGTCAAATTTTCAGGAATATCACACACAACTGGCAACCAATAACGACGCTTTTCTACAAAGTTAAGTTATAATGTTTTTGTCGGACTTTACTTACCCTGATGTCTTTTCTCTAATAAATTCAAATTCTCACAAAAGAAATGGACCTGTTTTCAGGTCTCACTGGAAGGTTTATCTGGTGAATTTTCATCCGACATTAACCTATTGCAGAAAAATGAGAATAATTTTATGCTGAAGATACAAATAAAAACAAACTAATGATTTTAGTAGAAAGTATGCATGTGAGATTTTGACTGCGGCAATCAGGTTAATTCCTTATACAACTGGTGGTTTTTATACTGAACCAACATTGCTACCAGCCCCTCTTTTTTACATTCGTTTTTGACAGCAAAGAGCTATTTTAACTATTTTCCTGTGACAAGGCGGCTAAAAGAATCAGTATGCGTCTTATGCATGAATAAAGTTCACTAGTACTGTAACAAATTAACATACTTTTCATCACCCCTTAACATCTCGATTTTTAGATATTTACCTCTGTAGCAGACATACGTAAATACATAAGCCAAGTTGGCTGTTCATTTGCAGCCCAAGTTACGCAGTTGATCTCCAGTGCTAGTCTAACTGTGACAGGCAGTCACCAAACAAACCAACCCATTTTCAAGCCTAACTCAAAGTAAATCTAAACCACATTACAAAGTTAGCTTCTGTGTGAATTTATAAATGCTAGGCTTATGATAATTAGGTTCATGCCTTCTACCTTAAAAATTAGGGAGGTGTCAGAATACGAACTATCCAGTGAGACCTCAAGTTTTGTTGGCCTACATTTCAGTTGGCTGGAAAGCGATGAAACCCTGGAATGCCAAAATTGGGTTAGGTTGAAAAATTATTCTTTAACGAAACAAATAAAAATATATTATGCCTATTGGAACTGTAAGCAACGTTTTGTTTCGTTCAAGAAACATATCCCCCACATGAACCTACTTGAACATACTTTGGCATACCTCGACTACCGTCGCATTGCAACAAATTCAGATTATGTCAACGGAACATGAAAATATGTCCATTTGCTAGTGTCATGTTTTGATTTCACCAGGATAAAGACAGCACATTAAGTATATTAGTTTCACATAAATTAGTGGAAGAGTGTCGGCGATATAGGCTGCCAAGTGTGTGAGATATTCCTGAAACTTTGACTACTCTTTCTGATGTCAAGTGACATCAGAACAGGCTATGCAATGCCATTATTTGGGTAGTAAGACAGCACTAAAACAAAAACAACATGTGCTATGTCTTACATTGTAGGACTATCCTGATATATGTTCTGTTGGGGGTCGCTGTCTTACTGCCTAAATAATGGCGCTGTGTAGCATGTTCAGAGGTTGACTAACATTAGAATGAGATGTCAAATGTTCAGGAATATCTCACACACTTGGCAGCCTATATTGACGCTTTTCTACAAATTAAAGTTGTATTATTATGGCATCTAGTCCTACAATGTAAGCCCTCGACCCTGATTTTCTTTTTTTTGGTTGTCGATGTTTTACTGCCAAAATAACGGCGCAGTGTAGCGTGTTCCGATGTTTATAACATTGGAACGACAAGTCAAATTGTCAGGAATGTGTCGCACACTTGGCGGCCCATATTGGTGCTTTTCTACAAATTAAAGTTATAATGTTTTAGTCAAACTTTCCCTACTCTGATGTCTTTTTCCTAAAAAATTCAAATTCTCACACAAGGACATGTTTTCAGGTTCAGTTGGCCTTATTTTTCAGTTGGCTGGAATGCGATGGAAGCCGGGAATACCGAAATTGGTTAAAAGGATAATAAGAATTTTTAACAAAACGATGCTATCTAAACACTTTCTTCAGTATTGATATATTTTTATTTGTGTCATTAAAGAAATATACTTCAGCTTAACCCAATTTCAGCATTCCTCTAAAATATCAACATTTTTTATAGGTTTGCATTGAAAAAGAATGAACATCACTTTTTGGTAAAGTGCATGCAATTCTGTTGATCATCGTATACAAAACTCCAGTTGAATTTGCTATACCTGCATTCGCTTTGATTACAAAATGTATTCAGTGTATGGTCTGATTATAGGTCATATACTGATGGTGACGTACATGTCCTTACAAGGTTAAGCTTGCAGTTTCATTCCATGGTAGCCAATATGGACCAAAATTGACAAAATGTTGCTTATGATCATACTTCTTGTATGTAAATAAGAACACATTAACAGCTAAACTTTTTTGAAATCAGTAATATTTCAATAATAATAATATTAATAATAATTTTTATATATTTATATTTCTTTGCCCACATTGCAATTAAATTTCATGTAAAGTTAAATAATAATTGTTTTTAATTTGCATTGTTGTTATTCATGGTTTTCCACTTTAATTACATTTGTGTGTTCAGGTTGATCATTGGGTCCTTTTGTTTATTGTGGAAATATTCTGCCAGTAGAAGCGTGGAAATTCCTTCTCTTAGGTTGGTTGCAATTTATGTATATTATAATACATGCATGCTACCATACTTAAGGTAGGCAGATACCATGGTCCCCCATGGTACATTAATCTGGGTCAGCCACCATATGGTGTTTTATTTACATTTATGTGTTTTGATTGATGAAGATTTCTTATAGGAATAGAATGAGGGAAAGTCATTGAAACTTAACAAATTATAAGTAAGCAGCAATAGCAAAACAGTTTTAATATGTACCGATAAGAACATTAAGTACCATGATAATACAGCGTTCTGGGCTACTGATTACTCCTAACAAACTGCATAGACCCTGATCTGCCAGTGCATTATGTGATAGCAGATCTGGGTCTATGCAGTTTGCATTTGGACTGGACTTTTAAGCTAGTATATATGGTATTTTAGAAATCTGCGAATGTTTCTTGTTGAAGGTAATATATTTGCCTCACTTTATACATTGAGACATCTTCGCTAGCCAAGGTTCCAATAACCCTATCTACACCTTTTCATATCAAGCAGATATTTTCTGAGCTTCGGGTCTGTGAAATTCATTGACAGCAAGCCACCACATCCAATCAAAATTAATTTGTTCAAATTTGAACACTTTTCCTACATGATCGAGTCAAGGGGAATACACAACTTAAATGGGCTGATAAATAAGCAATTTTCCAGTGTCGATCTGTGTTTGCACAAATACCTTTCACTCAAATACATCTGTAATGGCTTACCTCTGGTACATACCGTATTTTATGTATTTTTTCGTACCCTTTAATTTTTCGTACACAATCCAGTTATCAAAATAATAATTGTTTAAATGTATCATAATTTTTCGTACATATCACTTTGTATTATTTGAAAAATTCATTAAATTATCGGGCATAACATTTCCACTAAGAAGATTTACGTTTGCAAAAAAGATCGAAAATACCGTATTCCCACTTTGTTTTTACAAAAATTAATGATTAATTGTTGGTGAGAAAATATAATGATTGATGCATAAACATGGGCGCCCGCAGCATAGGTCGGGGGGGGTCACGTGACCCCCCCCCAAATCATACTGCAATATATATTCCGACAAGTTTAATCATGCAGATGAAGCTGAAAATATGTCACAAGATTCTGTTCAAAACACTTAGTAAATATTAGCTTTAGTTTCAGACTGCTTATTATACTAACTCTCCCGGCTGTGACTGACTGACCCCCCCCCACTTTGCAAAAGATCCTGCGGGTGCCCATGTGCAAAAACTCTTATTGTCATTACAATATCTATTGATGTTTATTAACAAATGAACAAAGGACTTTATAGACCATACCTTTAAATATTATCGTTAATTAGTTCTCCTTATTAAGTCTGTCACCGTAACAAAACACCACATGCATTTTAAAACAAGTTCGGAAGCCCTTTGATGTTGTCTTATCCAACAAGAATTACATCTCAGTACATGCTAAAGTGAAGACCACAGACCATTGGTCAACTTGTCTTATTGTTTCATTAGTCATACAAACATAACAGATAAAAACCTTGTCATTTTCCATCGTAAATTTGGAAGTCACCGACTCCGTTAAATCGATTCGTATATATGCATATACTATCTTTTAAGTGCTTGTTCTGTTTTGACTTGGATATAATTAACATTTTATTGCAAATCTATTCTATGATATACCCTACTGTTATCTTTATTGGCGAGTTCGAATAACAAGTAATGCATATGATTGCTTGTCCTTATAACATCTGCTATATGGACAACGGCTTCAATAGCACATTGACAGACTTTCATTTCCCTAAAGCGAGCCTCATTTCCCTACTGGCAGCCTCGCTGATTTGACCTCTTCAGTCGATTCTTGCCCTCAATCTGGTTTCAACTGGACTAACCAAAACAGGTTTAATTACCGTGTAAATAACACTATATAGCCATGTGGTTGTTGTGACAATGTACATCGTAATTAAAACAGGAATGAACTGTTGATTTAGCAGTGTTTATTCCTAATAGAATATAGTAGGGTTGTAATACAAGAGGATTATCCCACTTGTCAGGTAACTGAAAATAGTCTTTTTTTCTCTTTGCAAAAGCTACAAATAAAAACTACACTGAATAAATACGGTCTTGTACACTGAAAAAATTTTGTTTGATTGATCTCTCTGGCATGCGTACACACACACACACACACACACACACATGCATTAACTTAAGCGTTGATTTCAAGTTCTTTATTTTTTATTGCAATTTGATAATGAGATTATTGTTGCAGTAAAAATACAACTTGCACTTAATTTCCTGACGATGTGGGGTTGTATCGTTGCGTACAATTTACCAATAAATAATACCCATAACTTATACATGTTCAAACCATCTTGATCATTTTGCACAACATAACAGGTACATATGTTCTAAATGCAGACGAGCTTGCACACTGAGACGTAATTCTCTCTCTCTCTCTCTCTCTCTCTCTCTCTCTCATAACAAAAGTACTTTTGATTTATGAGACAGAAGATATACGTTTACTTTGTACGTTTCTACCGTTAGGTTGTCGAGTAGCGTGTGTACTGTAGAACTTGTTTTGGTACGATCCCTTTATTTTTCGTACACGGTCAGCACCACCAAATGATAATTATTTATTTTACTTATAATTTTTCATACACTGAAATTAATAATTATTTTTTCGTGTACGAAAAATTACATAAAATACGGTAGTCATACTTTCGATGTCAGACATACAAAGTATCCTTTTTACATCAATTGCAACCACTGTTTTTGGCGGATGTACAGTGCATCACGCTATTGGTTAGTTGGCATTATATTCTAAGGGAGGCAACACATGAAATCCAATAGATGTCACTAGGACAAAGCACCAGTATAGCTGTTCGATCCGCCAAGGTGTAGATAGGGTTATTGGAACCTTGGCTAGCAAAAATGAAATTGAGAAAGTTACCATATGTTGAGTGAATTTTTCTGTTTGTCACATTAACAAGCAGGTGAGTGTTTAAAAAAGATGATGCAGCCTGTTTATAGCAGGTCATTAATGTTAGAAAATGTCAAGATGATGGAGTCTTTTTATGGCAGGTCATAAATGTCAGAAAATGTCAAGAAGTTGTTGCTTTGACTTGTATTTTTTTGTTTGAGTTAGATCTACCCTAGATGTAATTAGTGATGTCAAAAGGCTGACATATGAAGTAATTGATTACATTATCGTTAGTTACAGAGTTGACTAAAAATATCACCAGTTGATC
>JAECUM010081357.1:0-10670 GCA_016617855.1 Megalonaias nervosa | reverse complement strand
ATATCTCTCTCTCTCTCTCTCTCTCTCTCTCTCTCTCTCTCTCTCTCTCTCTCTCTCTCTCTCTCTCTCTCTCTCTCTCTCTCTCTGCCAACACTGTACTTATCTGTAGAAAAGGTGGATGTGCCATAACAAAAATTCCTATAAACGAACCCCCAAACAACAATAAGTAGGTTTCAAGTATTAACTTATTCAAAATAATATTTTACCACATTAACTGAGCAAACTGTCATTGACTGAACTTTCTTGGCCAGATTCTTTTCGATATACAGTGCTATTTCACCCATTATGTGACCTTTTACACTCTACTTCAAATTTTCAACATTTAATGGCAACACGTTGTATTAAATTTATTACAATAAATGTTATTCAGGTAGCAATTATACATCTCGCCAAACTCATAATGAAGTTTGAAAATTGATGGAGAAATTGGAGTTTCGTATTTGGATCAGGCACGTAGCAGGCTAAATGTTTAATTCCTTTGAATTCGTCTTTCCCACCAGATTGTTGGACTGTTCTTTCTAGCCGTTGGACTATTTCTCAAGTTTGGTTCGGACTTGTACAAGGGTCAGCTCAAACAAGTCGAAGAAGCCATTGAAACAGCATCGAAAAACTCTGGCGCCGGAGAAATAGATATCACCCTTGATCTAGGGTCGATCGTAGAGCCCGTCGCCTACACCTTGATCGGAATCGGAGTTCTGGTTCTTGCAATATGCATTTTTGGTTGCTGCGGAGCTTGTTACAAGATAAAATGTCTGCTTGTTATTGTAAGTAAACATATTAAGTTGATGTAAATATTTAATGTCAAACCTACCACATGGGAAATATCCTATATGATGTTTTCACACAATATTGATGTTTTGTTGTGGAGTTTCTTGTTGCTGTGCGTATGTGTGTGTGTTTTAGTGACGTACCAAATAGAAATTCTTTCTTTAAAGCTATATGCACTGACCTTTTGTTCAACATTATGAGCGATACCACTAATTGAGTATCTATTCTGAGTTTCAAAATAAAATAATGAAGTAAAAAGAGACGGTGTACATGAGCTGATTCGTAAGTGTATGGACTTAAACTGATGAAAATGACAAAGATTATATAGTGAAAAGCGTTTGATTAATCCTAAACTACTCAGATATTTTTGTCATCTCGTGCAATTTGCATTATCAATTAATAGTTTAAAGAGAATGTTTGACTTTAGTTCATTCGCTTATAGTCGTTATAGTTATTCACTTTTCTACCTTTCTTTCTTGTTCTTTCTTTCTCACCATTTGGCATTAGGGCTATATTTTGTAAGCTACGGTAAAGTGCATCATTATTTCACTAGTTTCTATCTAATTTATTGATTCTGCACTGCTTATAACTATAAATAATTTCATTGTGTTGTTTTTGTTTCTGTACTCTCATTCCTTATTTTATACATAAGACATGACTCTCATGTGACTTAATTGGCATTAAATGTATTTTGCACCATTAGCTATCTCCCGTAGACCATATGACGTATGTTGTTATAGGGTTTAACGCCATTTTTCAGCACAATATAGGCTATACATGGCGGCCAGTATAAATGGTAGAGGAAGAACTCGGGAAAACCCCGAAAGAACCACCGACCCACGAGAGCTACTGGCAAGCTTTCTCACATACCCACATTGGTCGAGCCCGAGACTCGAACTGACGCAGACAGAGGTGAGATGGCAGTAATCCGTAACGGTGAGCGCTTTAGACCACTCGGGGCTCCTGTTACGTGTGTAGACGCGCGGGTATGTTTGTGTGTTCGAGTGTGTGTTTGCAATTTAATTTACAGTCAGCTCCTGCACTTGATCTTAACGCTATTCAGTGGTCATCGTTTGTGTATTAGTTATTGTATGCATTATTTAACATGTGCTTATAATTATCAATTATATTTGATTATTTCATTGTCTTCTCATGAGCAATTATTGTTCCATTCACTTCCGCATTTATTTTGTTTTCGGGGGGAGGGTATGAACATGTGTACATCAGGTTTAATTGATATCAGTGTATCTGCTTGGATTAAAGTCTTACGGCTTTTTTAATCGAACTCTGTTACTCTTATTTTTTTCTGAGCACAATTAAATTGCAGAATTCCCTCCCTTTGGGATACCATGAATCCGCGTCCTTGGGCGTGTTCAAAATCGCTATTCGATCTAATACTAAAAAGACACTTAATATAACTAAATTCAGATATAGTTACTGTAGTTTAAACTACCCTCTACCCTTTTGTTAATGCGGATTCCAATTTGAAACATCAACACACTTTTCAATTGACTGTCCATTTAGCAAAAAAAAAAGAATAATTTTTTTTTTTTTAAATCTATTAAATCGATTTTTGCTGTCGTCACCTTTAATTTTTCAAATGGTAACACTGGTTATTGTTACATATTATTAATTATCGTCCAACAAACCCAAATTTATAATCAGATAACATGATTCGTTTCGTTTTCGTTTACTGCACGCTCCGAGACCATAAAATTACAGGCAATTACTAACAGAGCAGCAGAGAGGGTGAACCCTACAACTTTGTAGAGACCTTATTTTTGAAAATTAAGGGTTCCTACGAAGGTTGAAAAAAAGAAGTTTTTGCCTTAATAATGAAAACTTCTTTAATTGACCAGATTTTTTCACAATCTGGTCACATACGTATGTCATTCACCCTCTCTGCTGCTATAAATTAAACAGCCATTATATATATTATCAATAATGAGTATTGGAGAACCACACTCAGCTAAATTAGCTCGAGAGCGACTAGAGGCAATTAAAAAATATCTACCTGTTCGTGATTCTGTTAAGCAACAACTACAATCGCGTCAGAAATATCAAGTTGAATTTGAGGAGGATACAAAAAAATTATTTAAACCTATCACTGAGACCACTAAAGGTATTCAACCTGTGCTGGAGAAAACCGCTGAAGTAACTGGAAAAATAGCTGAAGGAACTGAAAAAATAGCAAGAAGAACTAAGAAAACAAAAAAAATTTTACGTGAACTTCCAGCCGAAATAGCTGCTGCGATGCCAGTTCCGGAAATACCTAAAGATGAAGATCAACCTGAAGGTGCTGAAATAGGTGATATAGAGGAACGTCTACCAGAACAAGAAGAAAGAGTTAATTTAAATGACAAATTTTTAGAAGATGCTATTGATATTATTAAAAACGCTAAAAGTCCAATAGATTTAGCTAAGGTTGCTGAGGACAGTTTCAATGATCGAAAACGGTATTTAAAACCTGAATATGCTTATAAATATATAGATCGTGATAATTGGTACAAATGGATATTTCGCATACACCATAACGCTGATCAGGCTAGAAAAAGCGATTCAAGATATACTGATTATCTTTATGCAATAGATAGTTATAATTTTTTTATACGATTAACACCAGCAGAACAACAACAATATAAAGAACAAACAAAAAAATATAAACAACAACAAGAACGACAACAACGAGAACAAGAACAACAAGAAGGACAACAATTACAACTACAACAAGAGCTACAACAACGAGAACAAGAACGACAAGAACGACAACAACGAAAACAAGAACGACAACAACGAGAACAAGAAATACGAGAAACAATGAGACGATTGCAATCACCACTACAAACTGAGGAAGAATATCAAGATCCCGGCGCAACTGGAAGTGGTCTAGGAAGTGGTCTTATTACTTGCCCCAATAACGTTCTCGCTGATGTCGATCGACTAGAAATTCTCATTGGAGGAAAACGAGCTGGTAATAATTCCCCAGAAATCATTAATGAAGCAGCTGATATTTGTAAACGATTATTTAGTGACGGTATCATGGATATTAATGTATATCGGTCTCTTATTAATGAAATCGCTGATGATTATTATAGTGATTAAGTTTGTAATTAGTGATAAAATCACTTAATAATAAAATGATCATACGCAATACTCGTGGACCTACCATGGTCAGGGTAATAAACTCTCGATTACCAGTATACAGAGCAACCTACGGAGATGGATTAGGTGATGTTGTTCAGGGTCTGTTTAGAAGGATAGCCCCAAAAACAATACCGATTGCAAAGCAATTAGGAATGAAAGCTATTGATGTTGTTCGTGAAAAAGGTATAGGCGCTGTTGGTAATCTCGCTAGCAAAGCGTTTTCAGCAATTAAAGATAGACTATCACGATTAATACGCAGACCGACCCGACCTGTGAAATTACCTAGCACTGAAATGATGCCCGCAAGTGTAAGTAAAATAATAAATCAAGCAGCTAATCAAAAACTAGCGGAGTTAGCTGATACCCCGATGTCAGAAAAAGAAAAAAATATAACCGCTAGTCTGATAGCAGGAAGTGGTCTTCGAGTTAGACGAAGACGATAATAATAAAGATGTTTAAGCGCGTATCTGACCCCGCGTTTGACATGGACGCACCAGTTCTCAAAGATGAGTCTGTGCGCGATTATCAGCATTATTCTTATGACGCCCGAATTCCAAATCAGCGTGGAAGAATCGAACTACAGGTTCAGGATACAAGTAGGTATTTCCTACCCGCTGAAGCATTTATTGAAGTAGAAGGTAAAATTTATAAACATGATGATACCGAATACGATAATAATGATGGTTTTGGTTTTGTTAATAATGGTATAATGGCGTTATTTGACAGCGCTACGTACATGATTGACGAAAAAAATATTGAATCAATTCAGAAAGACGTCGACGTTGCTACAACAATACTTGGCCTTGCAAGATATAGCGACGATTACTCAAGATCAGCTGGTCCATCAATGATGTTCTCAAAAGATACTTCTAATTCTTCAAAGCACAAACAATATAATATAAGACGACCTAGAAACAACGCCAACAACGCTGACGCTGATGTAGAAAATATGATTATTAATGTAGATCCAGAATTTAATTTAGGATTTACAACACGTAAATCAATGTTGAAAGATAGAAGGTTTTCATGTGCAATTCCACTGTCACACATATTTCGATTCTGCAGAAATGTCAGAAAAGTCATTTTTGGAGCCAAACACACAGTTGTACTTGTGCGAAAAAGCGATGATAATGATGCAATGTGGCACGTTGAAGGAGCTGATGCTGCTGCAACTGAAGCACTTCATGGTAAAATAGTACTAACAAAACTTTCCTTGTGGATGCCAGTGATGACTCCGTCAATATCCGAAGATGACCGGTTGTTATCTTTTATGAGTCAAGGCGGTAAATCAATGTTGTCATGGTTAACAATGACCACAGATGTTGTTCAGAGTGCAATTAATGGTCTATTCACATGGCAAATAGCTTCTCAGCAGGGTGTTTCTGCACCAAGACACATATTTATTGCGCTTCAAGATAATACACGTGTAAACAATCAAATAAAAAGTTTAATGATATTTGACAAACTCGGTGTTTCTGATGTTTCATTAAGGATTAATGGACATCAAGAACCATCCGAGGATATATTACTGAATTTTGAAAATAATCATGTAGCACGTGCATATCATCGATTAATGACATTTATGGGTCGTGATCAAAATATTGATACTGGTTTACAAATATCGCAGCTAGATTTTACATTACTGTATCCGATTTATTACTTTTCACTAGAACATTTAGATTTAACCAGACAATCTGTTGTAGATATTCATTTTCGAGCTCGTGTTAATAGAAACATTGTAGATATCCCTAATTACAGAGCAATTGCTGTTATACTCAGCGATAAATCGATGTTACTCGAAGGTGTTGGTGGACGAATGAGAGTTATTGATGCTCCAGTAGAAAACATGTAATTAGATCGTTCATAATAATTATAATGTCATATCATCACGTTAGTGTGAGTCTGACTCCTGGTCAGATTAAAAGGCTGCAATCAGCATCAAAAATAATTGTGGAATAAAAATATCGCTAAAACGAGAACAAATGACCGGTGCAAATAAACTATCGTTGACCGAGCGTCAGTTTAAAAACTTCAACGACGCTAAAAAATCAAATAAAGGCGTCAAACTTAATCTTTCTGCGGGCGCTATCAAAGACATCGCTAAAACGGGTGGTATATTTCCACTTCTCGCAGCAATACCAGCATTAATAGCAGCTGCAGCCCCAGCTGTTGCAAAAGCAGCTGCGCTAGGTGCTGTTGGAACAGCTGCTGGAATGGCGTTAAAGAAAGCAACGGGTCAAGGAATTATACACGCAGAAAGTTCAAAAAAAAGATCACGGGCAAAACAACACGGAAGACGTCTAAGAGCACCAAACGTACCACAGCCGGGCCGTCTAAGATTATCAGGCCCAGCATACGGTCGGGGTCTAAGATTGCCAGGGACCCCACACTGGTACGGAAGGGGTTTAAGACTTCCCGGGACAGTTTACTAATAACACCCATGTCCAATTTTGATTTACTTAATGCTGCTAAGCAATTAAAAAAAAAAATTTCAGAGGTGTTTTTATGCGCGATCAATTACCTACCGTTGCAATGCAACATGAAACCGGTATCATTAATCTCGATAAAAAATTCTGGCCCAGGCACGCATTGGGTCGCATATGCAATTGATCCACGTGGAATTATTTATTTCGATTCGTATGGATTAGCACCACCAAAAGAATTTCTTCATTACGTTAGCAATAATACTGCTCCAATCTGGTATTCAACGCTACCAACACAAAAAATAACTGATCCTCCAATATGCGGTCGTGAAACCCTTGCTATGCTTGATGCTGTATCAAAATCAACAGCACCGCCTCATAAAGTCGTGCACGCGTTCACTACGCTACGTCATAATACTTAAACTGATATCAGTAAATATAATGGTAGATATTTACGGAAGATCCTCAGGTAGAGCTCAGAAGATCGATTTATCTAAATATGCAACTCTTGATCAGCTCAGAAATGAAATCGATGATTTATTAAATATAACAAGTGTGGATCAAAATGAAGTCGTCGTTTTTCAGGACAAACAAGGACGATTAAAAACGAGTAATATACAACTACCAGATGTACTTGTACGAATTCCAAATGCGGTTGTTAATAATGTCGTTACTTTCACTGATCAGGGTAAAATACAGGATTCCGGTAAGTCGGTTAACGACTATATTAAGAAAACTGGTGATGTATTTACCGGTGACATTATTATGTCAGGAAGAAAAATTACACATCTTGGAGATCCAATCGCAGATACAGACGCAGCAACAAAAAAATACGTCGATGATCAAGAATCCAAATACGTGTCAGTGCGTGGTGGTATAATGCGTGCATTTCTCGACATGAATAATAATGGTATTAATAATCTCAGAACACCAGAAACGGATTTCGACGCTGCAACGAAGAAATACGTCGACGATAAGGAAATCGTCGACGATAAGGAAATTCCAATAACTACTTCATTAACGACTATCAATGATGGAATTGCTGCATTTAGAACTGAATATTTTAATCATGTACAAACATTTCTAAATTTTCGTATAAATGTACACAGATCTATTAATGATTTTTTTGGAACTCCACCAACTGTTATTATTAATCTCGCTGACATTAACGCAAGACTCAACGATATCATTAGTGGTATTCCTAATATTATTCAAAAAACTAATCTCGTTAAAATTCCTCACAAGCAGATTATTAATATCGTGTACACAGTCGCATCAGGAAAAGCAACATGGACACCGGAAAATAACACTCTTAAACATACCGCAGAGGTCACTGGTGTATACAGATTATCTATATTTTGTGCTGAAAAATTTACTATATTTACCACATTTACATGGCGTCATTCAACCGATAGTTTTTCTGGAACTGTGTCTATAGTGTTAAACAAAGATGCTGAAGAAACGTTTATGCTAATAGCGAATGATAAAAAGTTAACCACAGCAGATTATTGGTGGTGTATTAAATTTGTATGTGAAACTCCCGAATTAGTTACCTAGATAAATATAATGAATCAAGAATCATTTATTGATGTTCAACGTCACAGATACGCTCAAGTATGTGAGTGTCAAACTAAACTAAAAAATATCATCGACGATTACACGATAAAGGTAAAAAAATATCGTCGTCGTATGGTTGTTATTGATATAATGGTATACTCGGTTTCTGCTGTTATTTCTGCGCCTGCAGTTGTAACGATTATAGTTTCAACGGCAACAACATGCGCAGGTATTTTCAGTATTATCGCTAAGAAAATATCTACGTGTACGAATGATAAACTAAACGAGTATATAATGAAATTACACACAGCAACAGCCGCATACACTAAATTATGCTCGTATATTTCAGCGTATCTCAGTGATGGTAAAACATCCGATGAGGAGTTCGTAACGATAATGAAAACCTACGATGAAGCGTTCATAGTGGAACGCGATGCGTTCTCTAGTGACGGAAAGATGGAGAATTAAATAATAACGATAATAATAATGTCAGAGTCGCGCGAATTACTTCAGCAGATCGTAGCTAATACAACGCCGTCAAAAACTACTATCATATCATTAAGTTCAACCAATCCTGAATTTAGCGTTAATTTTCCGACTGCAATTCCAGCAAAGGAAATAGCATTAGCGCAATTACGAGTTTATTATAGTTGGCCTAATATTAGATCAAAACCGTTTGGTGGACAACAACCAAATAATTCACCGGTATTTGCGAATAAAAATAAACCGGATGGAACACCTGATTGGCAAGTTGTTGGAATTTCAACGGGTAGTTATCAAATAGAACAGATTCATGATGAATTTCAACGCAGAATTAAATCTATTACAGGAAAAGAATCTAAAATAGCGATCACTGTTCATGAACCAACACTATCAGCGGTTATTGAAATAAATTCTCCTGACTACCTCGTAGATATTTATCAGAGTTCGATCAGATCAGTGTTAGGATGGCCTGAAGTTGCACCTGTTTATAATGGAGTTTCAGAACCAACTAAAAACGAATTTAAAACGAGTGAAGAAAAATTCATTAAAGGTCCAGAATATCGAGGAAAACAACCATGGAGTAATAATACAAGATTTGGATTTCCAAACGAAGATAGATATTACTTTACCGATTTTGACGGTAAAAGAATCCCCAGGTTGAATAAAGCATTATTTATTGTTAACATAGACACCAGGACAAAGATTAGTTCCTATACTGTTGATGTAAGATTTATTAAACATTTTTTAGATACTCTTAAACCCGAATACGATAAAACGTTTAATGATTTAAGAAATTTACTTATTTCATTATCTCAACATTATAATGAAAGTGTAAAGCAGCAAATAATCGAGTCAATAAAACATTTAAATGGTATCTTATTCGATTTATACATCGTTAATCGAAGCATTATAAACACTGCGACTAAATTCGATGGAAATCGTTACACAAATCCAGAATCTAAACAAGTATTTCTTAATCATTATAAAATAACAGAAAAAGATTTACAAACATTTGTTATACCAGATTTAAATAACGCTGAAATGAAGAAATCATTAAACGATCTTATTGAAGAATATTATCCGGGAGTAATTGAATCGTGGAAAAAAAATAGCCCCACCACCGGCTATACTAAAACACAATAACAATCCCTTTGGTGCCGGTAGACATATATCGCCGGACATTGTAAACATAACAACAACAATTGCAATCAATCTGGTATGTGATGTTATTGAAGGTAGCTATCAGGTAGATCTTTCTAAATCTAGCCACCGCAGTGGCACTGCGGAGCAAGGGTACATATTATTCAGTTTTAGCCCGTTGGTCCCTCCAGGTTCGTTAATTGTAACTGAACCAATTAACCCCGTTTACCTGCGAGTTCATAATCCATTTCTGACAAGAATAAATTTCAAACTCACTGACCAGGCAGGAAATATTTTGGACACGAGGAACGAATCTCTTAATATAAACCTGTATGTACGCTCATAGAGCGTTTTTGTTATAAAAAAAAAAAATATCCGGATGTTTATAATTATTCTTTTTGTTTACATAAAATCCGTGCACAATGAAATCTAGAAAGCTGTGGCTGCATATTGATTATTCCATAACAACTGTGCGTAAAGTTATTTTAAGAACCGCTATATAACTAAATCAATATCCGCTGTTACAGCCCACGCATAGACTCAGTTTTATACAGAATTATATATATTTTGGAAACTAGAAATATAAAATCTCATTTTAGACAGAAAAATATGGTTTTTGTTAGAGAATATTGTAGTTTTTAGGAATGACTGACAAATTGTTAAGCTAAGGTTATTGGCAAACACATACTAACTTTTTCAATATGTATTTATAACAAGATCCGATAGCTCAGTTGATAGCGTGTAGAAACTCTCATCCGGAGGGTCATGGTTCGAAACCCAAGAAGGATAAATTGTCTGCGGGGGGCGATTTTATGCCAAGATTTATAATTTATTGGGGGCTCCAGCCACCCCCGTCTTCAGAGTACACCAATCCACTACGTCAACACGTGGTGGATTCACTTTTGTGAATCACCCATTGGTTGATCGTTATGGGTTGGTGTGCTGGCGTGAAGACGGCATTTCATCATCATCATCATCATCATCATCATATCATCATCATATCATCTCATCAAAAATATACAGCGGGGGGTGATATGAGGTCGTGACCTTGTGACTTCACTAAAAGGGTACCCCACACAGGGGCCATTCCAAAAGACACAATCGCAAACTAAAAATAAACCTAATGAGATTCCAGGTCACAAAGACCAATCAGCC
>JAECUM010081356.1:0-10334 GCA_016617855.1 Megalonaias nervosa | reverse complement strand
TTAAATTGTCTTTTCCCTTGATGTGCCTGATGTAAAGATTATATTCCTGTAACAACAAACTCCACCTTAATAATCTTTGATTTTTATTTTTCATCTTGTCGGTGAAAGTAAGGCGGTTGTGATCACTAATCACAACAATCGGAGAAGGAGCTGAACTAATGTAAACTTCAAAATGTTGTAATGACAAAATTAAAACCAAACATTCCTTCTCGATTGTTGAGTAATTTCTTTGGTGCTTATTTAATTTCTTAGAAAAATAGCACACTGGATGATCAACACCATTTCTATCTTCTTGAATCAATACTGCTCCAACCCCAACATCACTTGCATCAACAGATAATTTAAATGACTGACTGAAGTTTGGAGCTGTAAGAACTTATACACCTTTAAGCATGGCCTTCTACTTGTCAAAAGCCTCCTGACATTTTTCAGTCCAAAGAAAATTATTTTTCTTACTCAATAAATTTGTCAGGGGTTCAGCAATATTAGAAAAATTGGAACAAAATTTCCGATAGTATCCAGCCATACCTAAAAATCACATCAGTTGCTTTTTACTGACAGGCACAGGGAATTCAGAGATAGCCTTGACCTTAGCATCTATAGGTTTAACTTGTCCATGTCCCACAATATCTCGTAGAAAAGTTACTCGAGCATGGCAGAACTCACTTTTGGTAAATTGATTGTCAAATTTGCATCACTGAGTCTGTCAAAGATTTTCCTAATTCTTGCTAGATGTTCTTTCTATGTGTCATTGTAGATGATGACATCATCGATGTAAGCATCACAATTATCCAGACCAGAGGTAATCGTATTCACCAAACGTTGAAAGGTACTTGGCGAACCCTTCATCCCGAACGGCATTACTTTATATTGATAGAGTCCATCTGGAGTCACGAATGCCGAAAATTCCTTTGCTCTTTCCGTTAGTGGAATTTGCCAAAATCCTTTCAGAAGGTGAAATTTGGTGACATACTTGGCATTTCCAATTTTATCAATACAGTCATCGATTCTTGGTAATGGAAATGAATCTGTTTTTATCACACTGTTCACCTTCCTATAATCAGTGCACATACGGAATGTTTCATCTGGTTTCGGAACAAGTATACATGGTGAACTCCAGTCACTTTTACTGGGCTCTATGAAATCGTTCTCCAACAAATACTGAATTTCCTTTTTAAGTATTCCTGTTTGAGAGGGTTCATCCTGTATGGGTGTTGTTTCACAGGTTTGGAATTCACAATTTCAACG
This sequence comes from Megalonaias nervosa, assembly GCA_016617855.1. Lineage (NCBI taxonomy): Eukaryota > Metazoa > Mollusca > Bivalvia > Unionida > Unionidae > Megalonaias > Megalonaias nervosa. The sequence goes on along the minus strand of JAECUM010081356.1, from coordinate 9,086 downwards.
TCATGAAAAATTTTGTTTGTTCTCGTAGGAACATCTGGAAATAAGTGCTCATATTCGAATAATAAATGTTTAAGTTCATTCTTTTCTTGTTGTTGCAAATGTAAACGTTTCTGGTCGAGATTATTCATAATTTCCTAATTCCGAAGATTTCTCGCTCCAAAATCAGTAGAGTCCGATTCAATTCCTTCACTTAAATCCTCGTTGAGTGGGACAGGTACAACTAAATTAATTGCATGATTTACCTGGCTATCTCTTTTAATATGCTCCTTTAACATGTTAATGTGGCAAAGTTGTTTTTGTTTTCGCCTCCCAGGAGTATTTATGATGTAATTTAAATCATTTACTTTCTTTTCAACCGTGTACGGACCATAATACTTGGCCTGAAGAGGATTTTGTGGAATGGGCAAGAAAGCTAGAACTCTATCACCAGGCTGAAAACTCCTTTCCTTTGAGTTTTTATCATACCTTAATTTCATTTTTGACTGAGTAGAGTGCAGATTCGCTCTTGCGACCTCACAAGCCTTTGACAACTTATACTTAAAATTAGAAACATAGTCAAGAAGATTAAGTTCAGTATCTTCATTAGAAAGAAGTTTCCCTTTCAACAACTTCAATGGTCTACGCACAGTGTGTCCGGAAACTAATTCAAAGGGACTGAATCCTAAAGATTCTTGAACTGACCTCCTAACAGCAAACAAAAGTAAATGAATGCCTTCATCCCAATCTTTAACCATATCAAAACAATATGACCGAATCATATTCTTCAAAGTGTGATGAAATTTTTCTAAAGTTCCTTGGGTCTCAGGGTGATAGGCAGAAGATCTGAATTTTTGAATGCCTAATTCATGCATAACTTGCTGGAAAATTCCAGACATAAAATTTGACCCTTGATCCGATTGGACAGATTTGGGAAGGCCAAATTGAGTAACAACTTTATCAAATTTTTTGCTATAGTTTTTGTTTTAATATTCCTCAAAGGAATTGCCTCTGGGAATCTTGTTGACGCACACATAATGGTCAACAGGTATTGGTTGCCTGACATGATCTTAGGTAAGGGACCAACACAATATATCATTATTCTCCTAAATGGTTCATCAAATGCAGGAATAGGTTGCTGATGAGCCTTAGGTATCTTCTGATTGGGTTTTCCTTCCATTTGACAAGTATGACAAGATCTACAGTATTTACAAACATCACTTTTGATTTTTGGCCAATAAAAGTGAGCCAAGATCTTGTGATACGTCTTATTAATCCCTAAATGACCAGCCAGAGGAATTTCATGGGCCAGACTAAGTATTTCCTGTCTGTAAGATTTTGGAACTACAATTTGATAGTTCACAAACCACTCGTCACCAGCAGGTACATCGGGAGGTCTCCATTTTCTCATAAGAATTCCATTTTTAATGAAATAACAGAGAGATACTTCAGTGGCTTCAGTTTCACTAATGACCCTCTGAAAAAAACAGGAGATCTTAGGATCATTTTCCTGTTCGAAGACAAGTGATTGTCGTTTATCACCCTGATTAGAAAAAAGAGAATGAGTAGTTAAAAGAGGATCACTGTGACCAATACCTTTTGATTTATCCAAACAAGGAGTGAAATTGACCTCATCAAAAGCCTGACCAATACATTTGTCAGCTAAGGGAATACTTTCCTTATCGAGATCATTCTCAAGAGTTTTCTTTGTCATAGCTCTTGTAACTGCACAAGCTGGGCATAAATCAGGAAATTCTTTTTCAATAGGATCAACGTTTTGATCCAAAGAAGGCTTGTCAGTTACAAATGGATTAACCACAACCTTGTCTCCAGCTAGGTCGTTGCCTAGTAACAAATGAATGCCCTCAACGGGTAAAGAAAGCATTATTCCGACTGTCACAGGTCCTAAAACTAAGTCTGATGACAAATTTACACAATGGAGAGGAACATTAACAAAGCCGCACTCTACTCCCTGAATGAAAACACTCTCATTAGAAGAAGACTTCTCTGAAAAAGGCAAAGTACCTGATAATAAAAGACTCTGAGAAGCTCCTGTATCCCTTAAAGTTTTAATAGGGATAGGATTGGCCAAATCACCCAAGAGTGATATAGAACCCTTCGACACGAATGGTTCATAATTCTCCATAATAAAATCAGAATGGGGTTTATGAGACCCAACAAATGTATTGCTTTCAATACATGACCGTGACCTTGACCTCTTAGAAATAAGAGCATTTAGGATAGGTCTATCTTGATTCTGATGCTTATATTTCAATTTGAAGCAATCAGAAATAACGTGTTCTTCCTTCCTGCAATATGTACACGTAGGAAGAGACAAGGATTTTGAATCAAGCTTATCAGAAGCTTGATTTTTAAAAGTTGTGCTAGATTGAGTTTTTGAAGGAGTCGTGTTAGGCTGAAATACCTTTTCACCAGTAGACTGCTGAGTGAAAGACTTGCTTACAACAGGAACTTTATGAGTTAACGAATACTCATCAGCAGCACGAGCAGCATTTTCCAAGGTTTCGAACTTATGCTCGTCAAGATAAGTCTTAATGTCACTATGGACACAGTTCTTGAACTCTTCAAGTAATACAATTTGTTTGACACTTTCATAATCATGTTCAACTTTCTTGGCTAAGCACCATCTTTCAAATAACTGCTCTTTTTCTCGTGCGAATTCGACATGAGTTTGTCCAACTTCCTTTCTATAGTTCCTACATTTTTGCCGATAAGCCTCAGGGACTAACTCATAACCCTTTAAGATGCATTCTTTAACCAAATAATAGTCAGCACTTTGATGAACTGACAGCTAATGGTAAATATCACTAGGTGTACCAACAAGTACACATTGTAGTAACTGAGTCCAATGCTCCCTTTGCCGTTTCAAATTTTCGGCGACTTTTTCAAAACGAGGAAAATATTTGTTTACTTCTTTTCTCTGAAAGGGGGCACTAACTTGATATTTTTTGTAATATCAATACTTGAATTTGTATGTGAAGTGGAAATTTGCCTTTCACTTGCCAGCTCTATTTCTTTTAACCGAATTTGGAATTCCCTTTCTTTATTTTGATGTATCAAAGCTCAACGAACAATGAACCAACAGCACATCGGATTTTGAGAAATGATGACAATTGGATGGTAATTTTCAGCTTGCAGAAGTAGAAACTCTATACCATGTATGCTGTGTTGTGTTGAGGGATAAATATATAAAAATTAATCCTATGTAGTGCAAGATGAATATTATTATATAATGAGTCAATATAAGGTTATTATTTAAGTAACAGGGTAAACTTTAACGCATCACAATATATTTTCAGAGCTTTTATTAAACATCGACAAGTGGACAACACATTAAAAGCAGACTGTATGGTGCCACTCATGCATTATTCATGAATAACAACAATTTTAATAAATTCCCTATGGCCAACACAAACATAAAGAAATAACAAAACTATGCAATATGATTATGTGTACCAGCTAACAAAACTTCAGCTAGGATTTTGTGCTTATTTTAACATTAAAAAGTAACTTGTTTCGAAGATATTTCTTACATTGGAAAACTTCTTTTCAAGAACCAATAACAGGAGCTACACAGGGGGCTACGTTTGGATCTGGCACCAGGAAGAAAACGAAGAAGGAAGAAATGATAGTATTGAATATAATGTAATAATACAAGACGCCATATATTGAATTCGGGTTGAGTTTATCACATAATTAACGTGTACCGTATTATTGAGAACACATGTCATAAAAGCATATCCTTTGTAGACCTTTAAAAAAACACCATATAGATACTATCGAGCGCAGCTTTATCCGAAATTTTCATTCTAGGCCCTCAAAAACACTAAAAATACTATGGAAATCACCTTCTAAAACCATATCAAATCTGTACGCCCTTGAGCATTATCAAACGCATGTCCAAGAAACAGTACATCCAGGAGCCGTGAAACCTATAAATGCTGTATCTAAACAGTGCAACTTCACGAAACAACCATACTTCACACACCCCTCCCAACTCCCCCTTCTCGGAAAACACAATCGGATTAGCGTAAAAGGTAAGTCAAAATTCTACTTTTACACCTACTTTAACACACTGAGCAAAGTATACCAAAATTATCTATGAAGATCAAAATCATCAATGAGAATATTCAGACCCCCAAAGCAAACTCAGTAGAACATACTTTACTCAGAATGGGATAAAATTCCAATATAGTTAATATGAACCAATTTCAGTCACATAGGGTCTTAAAATCAAAGATCAAAATTGAAATCGAATTTTGGTTGCGTAATATTTGAAATATATCAGTGAGAGAAAAATGATATCGTTAAACTGACGATGCCACTTATATCGCTAGTGGCGATATCACCTTTGGAACTACATTCTTCTCTCGTTCTTCTCTCTTTTACTATTATTATTATTATTATTATTATTATTATTATTATTATAACATATTATATCTATTTATATATTATATAATTATGGAAATAGATTTGAAATAAAACATACATAAAGTTACATACATACATACATACATACATACATACATACATACATACATACATACATACGTACGTACGTTCGTACGTACATACATACATACATGTAACTTTGTGTATGTTATTTTTCAAATCTATTTCCATAATTTGACCTATTTCATTTTTCTTTCTCTGCTTCTTCTCTCTTTCCATCAGGATGAATAAAACTTAAAATATGTCAAGACTGACTGTACATCCTTTCGTATACTTTTATTTAATCAATAAGGAGGTGCCATACAACAATGGATACTTTTTGATTACTTTTCCGCATTAATTCTGCAGATGATTAGAGTCTAAACTTACATGAACTGCTGCAAACCGAAATTAAATGACAATCGAAATTTGGGAGCCACATCTGATGTTGAAACAAAGTGATAGCCTGCCAAAGGAAAATTTCACGTTTAAATGCAGAAATGAAGAAAACGAGGAACCAAAATCCAACAAGTAAACCTACAATCATTACCATCTTTTGTTTAAACATGGGGGTGGGGGTGGTGGCGCTCAACAGATAGTGACAGGTGTAAGGTGAATTTTAATGCATTTACAACATGCACAATGGAGAGATTTTTTTATCATACTTCTATGTCACTTTCAATGAATGAAATACAATATATATGAAAAATAAATAAAAGCTATCGGCTGGTTTGTTTTTGTTTTACTATTTCCCGTTGAAGCCCTGAAAGTGAAGATGACTAAGCGGAGCTAGCAGCTTTTTGATAGATGCACATCTGAAATAAGGCCAAGCTGTATACTAAAATAAAGGGAATTAAAGCTATTTTAATAATATCTAAGATATACAATGTCTTTTTTAAATAGCCAGGATAACCAGTTTTTGAAACATTAAAGCCCCAATGCCAATCTAGCTAAAGTTTGGAAGGAAGGATTGAAAAAAAAGCTTTCAGACATAATCCATTCTTTGAAATAATCAAGATGTTAGGTTTTAACGACGATCAAATTTTCAGTTTAGAATTAAGATGTGCCACGTTTTAATTCAGTCAACGAAGTGTCCCGTAATTCGGATCTTTTTCCGGAGTGCTACAAAAGTAATGATTTGATACGTTCGACATATTCATTAGTGACTAATCTAATAAGAACTTTCGCACGTGGCGCACACGTTGAATCAAGAGCAAATAATGAGAGGCATGCCCGCTTTTTTAAGAGGAGCTCAGAAGAAATAGAGCGCATTAGATAACAATAATACTCGGGTGAATATTGGTGATCAGCTGTGGTGCTGGAATATACAATGAAGCGCGAACTTGAGTTCATCATGACAAACCGACATAGTGTAGTGTTATCTTTTTATGTGACGTCATCAAATCTTTGAAATCGGTTGACCCACGGATTAATTCGTACACATGTGAAAATTTGACGGATTTCCGAGTTAGGGGGAGAAATTCCATGGCTCATAATGTGATGAAACGTTGATATTATCTGGTTTTAATGGAACTTAACGATGCTTAGGACCAATAGATTCAATATTATTCAGTCTCTTTGGCATATACAACTTTTTGCAGGTAACGGAGGCATTGGAGCTATAAATTCCTCTGACTATATGTATTTAACTATATAATGCTCATCTAATTACAAACAGCGTATACTCAGACGCGCCGGCACATTATGCGGCAGACGATCTGTTTGTGCACTACTTGCAATTGGGTGTACAATAGTCAGGGACATATACGGTACCTAGATACCCTTTCTTGAATCTTCGATTTCTCCCATGACTGACTTGAGATAGGTGATAACTGTATAAATGGGGGGGGGGGGATTTATCCACTTAGGTTTTTTTTCTTCTGAAATTGCGAGTAATTATTTTTACCAAGCAGAAGCTATTTGCACACTATAAGATTTGTCTCGTGTTCATTAGCTGTATGTGTGTTTAGTTCTATCTATAATCTGTTAGCTTACTCATTTTTGGACTCCCTCTTCCCGCCAAGCCCACCTCTCTCTCTCTCTCTCTCTCTCTCTCTCTCTCTCTCTCTCTCTCTCTCTCTCTCTCTCTCTCTCTCAGTGCATATATGTTTATATATGTTGAAAGGTAGAGAGACAGGCAGCTAGGTTTTCAAGTATGTAGGTAGGTAAATTTTTGCGTCAATAGGAGAAACAATAACCCATTGCATTGATACCTTAACAAGATCAAGGGACGGGTTGTCTAATTTCATTAGAAATATTATCTCGCCATCGTTTGTATCGTTATCAGAAATTACTGTCAGAGGGGTCATAAGTGGATTTAAATACTGTCGTAAAAGGCCCTGTAGTTTACCAACCGCGAGTAGAAAGTATCTAGGATAGCAATCATGGAATGCTTCATTTATATCAATGTCATCCATCACAAAATCTGCGAGACGGACCTTATTGGAAAGCTATGATTTACTTTACTTCTATTTTTGAAGTTGCTGGGAATTGAGCTTTGTTGACACACTCTGATATGATAGCAGGTCTTACGTAGAAAGGTTTCTCTCAGTGCAGTGTTTATCTTTGATTTAATGAGAATAGCAGGCGCTTCAAACAGGCGGCAAAACTATGGGAAAGCAAATATGTTCTGTTTCAAGTGATGTCAATTTAACACTTGTCGTCTGCGAACAAGCGTTATCAAGTGCAATCGAGCGATAATAATGATTTAGGAATTTGAAAATTTCAAGGTATCGCGTAGTGGAACTGAAGAATACACATTTGTGCAAGCTGCTGTCTTGATGAACAGCTATAGTGCCACAATATAAGCAGATATGAAACGGCGCACAGGGACGGAGAACAACTGACACAACAGACATAATCGTACACAAGAACTTAAAGGTCACTGGCCACACACTTTGTACAAAGTGTGATATAATTCATAGACATAAAAAATACACATCTTTTGTGCACTTACACCAAAAAATATTAGTTGTATAAATCCGTTTTTAATGAAATAAATAGTTCGGAAATCTCCGCAAAACAATCAGCTGTTTCCGGGTACTGAAAACGTTCATGAGGTAGATTTAATCTTTTCCATTCAACATTGACATTCATCAGTTTAATTTTCCAGCATAAAAGTTGATGTGATATATACTAACGATCGTGGTTTTCAAGAGCAAATATGATACACCGTGTAGCATATGGACGCAGCCAGTAGAGTGATGATGGAACAAATGGGTTCTTGATTTTTTTCGAAAGACCCAGTTTGAACGTAAATTTTGTGGATTGAAGATCGAATCGAGTCAGCGATGGGAAAGTTGTCTCGTGGCGTTTGTCACTTTGTGTCAATAGCAACACCCCATTTGAGCATAGTTGTTTTGTACACTCTCCTTCCGTGATGAAATCCATTGGGGGTACAAATAAAACTGAATCTGTTATAGACTGCAGTGCACACCATATTCCAGGAGACTGTGGAATAAAAGAAGAAATCCATTTTGTCACCCGAGAAATTTGGACCACCTATTCATAAACCCTGTAGACAGCTCTATGGTACTTATGACAAGAGAGATAGAAAGAACGTAAGCAAAATATTCCAAACAAAGAGCACGATACAGTAATGTTAGTGCAAATATGAGGTAATAATGTGTGAAAAAATCATAATGCTTTATGAATGTGTAGAGTATAAACTATGGTTATATTATATTGTTATGTATATTTAATTTGCATTCTTTGCTGGCTTTTCTCAGTGGTCATACGTGTTATGTATATCTGTATTTTGTAATGGACCTTTGTCAAAAATAAAGTTAATGGTCTACCTGACTAGTGACATTTATTTTGTAAACAAAATAATACATAGCTAATATTTCTCTATGATTATAGATTAACTATTCAGATCATTATCATTGGATGCAAACATGTTTATTTGTATCTGACTGTAGGACATTATATTTTTGCTTTGAAATTCCCGATCTTGTTGACAACTCTGAATGTTGGGGGGGGGGGTGAGGTATTAATTATGTTTACTTTAAAAATACTCATTCGTACCTTAACATCCGAAGTAGAATCAGTATTATTGTCGTGTTCAGTTTTAAATTTGGCTGGATTTATTTATTAAAATTATTCAGTGTTCATTAATACTTTTTGTACTAAATCATTATTGTAGAATTATTGTGAATTCATTCAAGGAACTTTTGGATTATATTACTGTGTTACATCAAAACTGTTAACACACCACCACATTCCAAGCCATCGGCACATTATCACATTCCGGACTACAGACACATCAACACATTCAATACTGGAATTTATCTGGAACACCACCGGAATTCATTTGGAACTTTATACATTTGGACTTGTGATAGAACTTGTAAGACTATTTGGGATTTAATTCATAATACTGTAAGTTCTTTTTAAATTTTCTCTTTGTATTCTAGTGAAATAAATTATTTGTTAAATTTTAAAACTCTTGTTGGTGTTTGCACTTTTCTGTTTCTTAATGTAAGACCATAGAGATGTAACAATATATTTAGCATTATTATAACAAACATGAAATTAAAACGAGTTTTACAAAATAGAAATGAAATATTATTCTGGGGCATGTATATCATTATAAGTGCACAAGTCTGTAAGGAATTAGTTTTATACATACATACATACATATATATATACATATATAT
>JAECUM010081355.1:0-20718 GCA_016617855.1 Megalonaias nervosa | reverse complement strand
GCATGTTTAATTGGGTGTCTTATTTTCAAGGTCAAGGTCACAGGACACTAGGTTTTAGTCACATGTTCCTTTTTGTGCCCTTTTGTGCTATAGCTTATGAGCTGCACAAGATAAATGGATGAGAGGGATGAAATTTGGTATATATATTGTCACTAGAAGAATGTTTGTATTTCATAATGGTGTCTTTTCTTCAAGGTCATTATCACAGGTTGGGTATTATAAGTTTGTTTTGTTTTTGCTGTATGAGGTACATTGATGAACCATGGTACACTTCTGTTTCACTTTTTGATGGCATCTCAGCCAAGAATTTATCTTCATTATCAGTGATGAATCACCCAACCCATTTCAAGACATTTTATCCAGAAAGAGAGAGAGAGAGAGAGAGCGCAGAGAAACTTGGTTACATTAGATATCTGCCCAGTTGCCCCACAGCTATGTCACAAAGATCACAGATTTTTGTAACTGTATACTTTCAGTTACCATGCTACAATAAGTTTTGGGATAGAAATTCATTGAATTTGAGTTTCAGCATAAAGTAGCCCAGACACTGCATTTCTAGTAACCCTTGGGTTCTGTGATAAAGATTTGTTATTTTCAGGGGCAAGACGTGTCATTTCCAGTAAGCAATGGGTTCTGGGATAAAGATCTGTTATATTCAGGGGCAAGACACAGCATTTCTAGTTCCGGGGTAAATTTTTTTTATTTTATGGTGCAAGGAATAGCATTTCTAGTAATCCTTGGACTCTGGGATAAAGATTTGTTATTTTCGGAGGCAAGACAATACATTTAGCAGAAGTATTATTTCCCATAGAGGCTCTTCTACTGAAACTATTAAGAACATCGCAAACTGATATTATCGACTGCTCTGGTGGCCTTGTGGTTAGAGTTTCTGCCTCGGTTGTGGGAGGTCGCGGGTTTGAACCCTGGACAAGTCATACCAAAGACTTATACAAATGTTACTAATAGCTGCCTCACAAGGTTAGTGTTAGGACTGGTTGGCCTGGTGTCAGGATAATGTGACTTGGGTGGGACATGATGCTACATGTCTGCCGCTTGATGCCTCAGTGCTAGACATCCCTATCAACTGCCACACTGCAGACATCGTAGTGATATGACTGAAAAATTGTTAAAGATACGTTAAAAATCCAAATCACTCACACACACTAATATTATCCATGGAGTAATTTAAAATTCTGCATAATACAATTATATCTATGATCCTAATTTGAAAATTTGATCCTGAAAAATGAGAGAAAGAAAAGCTGGAATGTTGTTGGATATTAAAATGTGCATATTTGTGACCTTGACAGTTGACAACTTAAAAGAAAAGTAGTTCTGCTCATCAGATGACATGTTTGTTTCATGAACCTTTCATGTATAAGGGTCTTTTTTTGCTTATTCTACTGATTACTCCTAACAGACTGCCTTAAACATCTTATTATGCGACAGCAGATCAAGACCTGTGCAGTTTACAGTTTGACGTGACTATCAATTGAGAATATATAGAATGTACTACAATAAAATTCTTAGCATGGCTAATGGCACCATGCAAACAGCTGAACCTTTCAGTTCTTCTTCTTTTCTATGTATTAAATATTTCAAATTAGTACTTCTTTTCAAGACCTAGTATAGTGACATAGGTATTTATTTTTTAACGTTTTCTTGCTTGGACTTGCAAACAGAGTTATTATTCAACTCATTTCATAAATTTCTGTACAGTGAACACTTATGTAAAATTATATTGTTTATATTCTGTCCACAGGGTGTAAATGGAGTTTTGGAGAGCCCAACTGGAACAGGGAAAACTTTGTGTCTTTTGTGTTCTTCCCTGGCTTGGCTAGAAGGGAGAAAGGCACAGACAGAGTTAAGTCGACAAGCCAGTCTATCTCAGTTGATGGGGGACCAGTCTGCTGTTAAGGCGGAGAGTGTAGAAAAGCTTGCTAAAAGTTTGGAAAAGTCCACTGGCTCTACTTGGGGAGGAACTGACTTTGGTAATGATGTCTATAAACTGGCTGCATTTATTTGATCATCATAAGGGTCATGTAGGAAATTATAGTCTGGTATTTGAAGATTTCATGATATTAATGGTAGTTTTACTGGAATCATTTAGTATAAAGGTTCAAGAAAAGATAAAAAAAAGATAATCATTGGGTGTAAAATTGTTGTTGGATGATCATAATTGGAGTTTTCAAATAGTGTTATGAATGGTACCAGCAGCTGCATCTAAGAATGAGCTCATGGAAATGCATACATGCCAACCATTACACTTTTGGTGTAATCATTACACTTCCTTTCACTAAATTACGCCTTATGCGTAAACATATATAGATTACGCATTTTTGGTATATCACCCTCCAAAAACAATAAATAGTTTTTTCATTTTTATTAACATCCCATTAATCCCACAGTCTGTATTCTAGAAAAGACAGCTTCTGTATAACTACGACGTAAGAGTACGCTTGTCTGTAGACTTGCATGCACTTTCCTAACAGAATTATGTTCTATTTATATCAGCTGTCCTATTTCCAAGAAACTTGCTGGTTTCTACTTTCAAGCTTTTGACCTCAGATTCTGTTTATAGCAGCTGTATGGCTTAGGAGAGAACAGACTGGTTTTCTAATATTTAATCTTCGCTCGCAGATTCTTTGTTCTAATTCCTATTGGTACAGAACCAGTCTGTAGGTATTTGGTGCTGAAAGTCAAATCAGATCTATTTTAGTTGATGCGTGTGTTAGAGTGAAAATGTTTTTCAAATAATTTCACAGATAGATTAGAAAAAGACAAAAAAACTGATTCAAAGATGAATACATGAATTACATAATACAGCGTTCCATTCTAGGGCAGCTTCATGCCCATTGCAGGTTGTGTGGAAAGGATTTTAAAATTGGTCATGGTGGTAAATTTGATGTGGAATAACACTTGAAAACAAAGAAACCTTGAATTAGCACGTCTTACTAACTCATTACTCAAGTAACTTCTTTTTTACAGCAGAACTCAGTTGTGGACATGAATGTTATAAATGCAGAAGTGTTATTTACTGAGTTCTAATAGAACATGGACTACCCTTAGCGGTAGAAGACTATGTTGGTCCTTTGTTCAAATGGATGTTTCCTGATTCCAATATTGTAGAATATATGCATCTGCAAGAGCAAAATCATCTAATATTGTTTGGTGTTTAGCTGGAGATACTTCACTTAAAATTGCAGAAGCTATGAAAATTGGGCCGTTTAGTATTGCCACAGATGGGAGTAGAGATTATGATGACAAAAAGTTGTACTCTGTGTAAGAGACTTTGACAACAAAAAGGACAAAGAGTGTTCTTCTTTCATTACCAGAATTAACAGTAGATTCCACTGAAGAAAACATTTTTGATTTGCATCATAATGCTTTGAATAAACATGATATAAGTTGGCAGAACTGTATGGGGTTTTCAGCTGATAATGCATCAGTGATGACTGGAATTCATAAAGGAGTTACATTCATTATTTTGAAAAATGACTCCATCAGTGTACATAATAGGTTTTCCCTGACATTTGATGCACCTTGCTGCAGGAAAGGCTGCCGATCAATTAGAATGAGAATTCCTGAAGTATCAAGCTGGCATTCTACCTGACAATGTACTTCATGCGGACAGAGTTAATGTGCAATGGCACCTTATTTCCCATCTAAAATACCCAATAACTGGAAGATATAAATTTCCTCTTCTTTGTCAGGTTATGAAATAAATATTGGGTCTTTACCATTCTAGTGCAGACTGTGAGAGATTGTTCTGTATTGTTAACAAAAATAAAACTGAATTTAGATCAGGCTCAGTAACCCAGCACTTAGTGATCTACTGGTGTGCAAAACATTCATAGTCTCAGCAGGGGCAAAGTGTTTTGGAAATCAACACGAGAGTCTGTTGCTTTTTAAAGCTAAGAGTGATACATATGCAAGACTTGAGCAGTAATCAATGTTAAAAGACCAGAGAGGTAAATAAATAATTTTGTACATATGCTCATTGAAGTTGTATCATGTTATACGTGGATTACTCTTTTTCTGCTCTGATTACTCTTTTTGTCCACTTGGATTACACTTTTTCCTCGCCAGGGATTGGCATGTATGCAGATGGCCAGGAAAACAGATAAAAAAGTTGTACACTAGCTTAAAAAATTGCATACAATTTCTTCCCTCAGAAAGAAATAGCACTCATTCAACTCACTCTGCAAAACCGAAGGTGCTTCAAATGTTAAAACTACTGCTTGTTGACAGGTGGTTTTTCTTGTAGGAATGAACAGTCTACAGTCTTCCAGTTGACTTCTAGTTTGCATAATATTGCAGCAATTTGTCTAAAATCTTTTGTTGCATTTTATATGAAGTTCTCTCTTTCATAGAGAATTTATTATTTAATACAGAAATAATGTCTGCAGGTAATGATGCAGAGAGCAGCAGCACATGATATTTCAAGGGATGTCACCACTGCAAGGTTGTACTGTTTTCTGGTGACACTTCTGGAGTACCTTTAATAGATATTATGAGTGCCTTGAACTTTTAAAGTTAAAAATCAAATGCCTACTGTTTGCTTCAACAGAGGAAATAACTGTATGGAATTAGTGAAACCCATGTAAAAACAACTTATTTAATTTACAGGGTGTTTGGTTTAATGTATTCTTGGATGCAGGACCACATATCTTTGTGGTACCATTAATTGTATTTCTGTTAAAAAGAGAAGAAAACTGATTAGAATATTACTTTTAATATTAGATATTACACTGATGGAAACTTTAAAAAAATGTTAGAGGTAGGTTCATTTATTGAATAAATTATAGCTCAAACATTTTGCTATAAGTGGATAAAGTTAATGTCTTGTTTAATCTGGGTTTAATGTGAAATACCCTTATTTGATCAGTACCATAGTGCTTTCCTTTATATGAGCTTTTTAACATATTTCAGCTGTTCCCAAGATAATCTATGCCTCCAGAACTCACTCACAACTTACACAGGCAGTCCAGGAATTAAAGAGAACTGCTTACAGATCGTAAGTTACACAAGGCTGCCCCCCCCCCAACACCAAGTTTAATATATACATAAATGCATGACTAGTAGTATAGTGTTTTTAATACATATAAAATATTTGTTTCTAAATCTTCTCGTTAATGACACATTTTAGGCTCAACAGTAGTCAGTCAGTACTTCAACAGAAGGGCATTTTGTCCAGTCCAATAAACAGTACAATCTGTCCACCTTTTAGTAATATGCATTTAAACATCCTTAATTTCTGTATGGCTTGTATACTGTAATAGCTTGATGTTGATTGCTTCCAGCTCTTTTGTTGAGAGTAATTTAATGTTTATTTACTTTTTTTTATCATTTATTATTGTGACAGTTTAACCATTCAGTGTTAAAACTCACAGATCAGTTTGTAATCAGAGCTTGATTTGTAATTAGAATAATGTTTGTAGAGAACGTAATTAATGTTCAGATTGCTTCCATTAATTGGAACGAAGATCCTGTTAACTACCATAAATGCTGATATGTTGACTGAGTCTTAGGCTTATATTTAATTCCATAATTTCAGGTATACACTGATTATTCAGATTTACAGTATTTTCACTTAAAATTGATGATATTAAAGTATTGTTGTTTTTGTTGGTTTTATAAACACTTTTAAGACATTATTAGCCATATAAAACAGGAAAAGGTTGCTAATTTCTTCTCAGTGACACGTAAAGGTTGCCAATATTAGGGTTAAAGAGAAGATCATGAGATGGATATTGCATATCATCTCTCTTTAGGAATGGTGCATTAATCTGTCACTCTGAATGTCAACTGACAGTATTCACTTCATCTAAAATGTCTGAAATAAGTTAAATAATTTATGTGTCACAAAATCTTGGTAATAGCATGAACATTATTTAACAGAATATTGTATGGTTTATTATGTGCTGCAGTATAATGATTTATGAACAATAAAAATGCCATAGAAAAGGTTTATGACATAATTTATGAATAAAAGATATGCCATAGAAAAGGTTTATGACATAATTTATGAATAAAAGAAATGCCTTAGAAAAGGTTTATGACATAATTTATGAATAAAAGAAATGCCATAGAAAAGGTTTATGACATAATTTATGAATAAAAGATAGCCATAGAAAAGGTTTATGACATAGTATATGAATAAAAGATATGCCATAGAAAAGGTTTATGACATGATTTATGAATAAAAGAAATACCATAGAAAAGGTTTATGACATAATTTATGAGTAAAAGATATACCATAGAAAAGGTTTATGACATAATTTATGAATAAAAGATATGCCATAGAAAAGGTATGACAAGATTTATGAATAAAAGAAATGTCATAGAAAAGGTTTATGACATGATTTATGAATAATAGAAATGCCATAGAAAATGCTTTGGACATGATTTAAGAATAATAAAAATGCTGTAGAAAAGGCTTAGGACAAGATTTATGTACAGATACCTTGAAATTGTGTTTATTTTTATGTTTGTTGATATTACATGTGCAATGTGGAAAACATGAAATTGTTTTATGTGTTTATTTTTATGATACACCTCTCCCTTGATAACTTGTACACAATGGTGTCCAAAAACACAGTTTACAGTACAGGTATACCCTGCCTAACCTTGGGGATGTGTGTATAAAAAGTATGACGTATAGTAAAAATGTGTTAGGGAAGCAATTAATCTCAGTAATTAATATATTAGTTGGAGGATGTGTGCACAAAAAGCATGATGTATGGTGAAAATTCATGTAGTGAAGCAATTATTTCCATATTAATTAATATATTGGCAGAGGGATGAGTGTACATAGGCAAAACAAAGTCAACAAGGTTTAACAAGAACACAGCTAAGTTTTATATATTGCAGTTGGAAACACACAGAACATAAACCCCACCTATTTTAAAGCAACTGAATGGTAGGAAAATATTTAAAGACATTCGTTAGACTTAGCACATACAGTACTGTATGTGATAATAGAGTTCAGCCATAGAGATGTGAGCTGAATGTTACTAATGGAGAACAAAGATTAGGATGATGCTGTTCCCTAGCAGCATCGGAGATGCCCAGTAGAGCCATACACATCTCTTGTGGATTTCCAGGGATGGGCACAAGCACTGACGAAAGATGAATCACAGCTGACTTATAGAGAAAAATTGTCTAAATTATTTGATGACATAAAAACAAAATAACGTTTAGCAAATCGACATATAATGGGGTGTACTGGTTTAAGCTAGGTCATGAGTTCCCAAGGACATCTGAAAAATTAAGAAATGGATGCAATCATGGCTGGACATTGACCTTGAGAAGATGAGGGGTTACTGTTTAATGGTTTAATACTTGTTTTATAATTGTGTTGGGAATAATTGTCAATAAAATGGTTGTTCTAATGAAGGTGTTTGCTTTTCTATATAAATTGCTTTCATTTTCAAGATATCCAACCTTTGAAAGATGAGGCAGAGTGGTCTAAAGCACTTGCCTTTACTAATCACTGACATCTCACCTCTGTCCGCACAGGTTTAAGCCTCTGGCTCAGCCATTGTGGGTATGTGAGAAAGCTTGCTGTTAGCTTCCTGTGGGTCAATGGTTCTTACTGGGGTTTTTCCAGGTTCTTCCATCACCAATTATACTATTAAACCACCATGTTTAACCGATCATGCACTGAAAAGTGGTGTTAAACTCAAAACAACCAACCAACCAACCAACCTTTGAAAGATTGATAAAAACATTATTGCAAGAAGTTTCAGCACATTAACATATGCAGGTGCAAAAACATTGTTTATTTATGTCACAGTTTTTTGGCATGTGAATTTAGATATATT
Organism: Megalonaias nervosa; assembly: GCA_016617855.1. NCBI lineage: Eukaryota > Metazoa > Mollusca > Bivalvia > Unionida > Unionidae > Megalonaias > Megalonaias nervosa. The sequence continues at coordinate 12,892 of JAECUM010081355.1, read as the reverse complement.
TGTTTGTTATTGTTGATTCAAAATAAAACAAGATTTCCTTTAAAAAAAATAAGGACATTTATAACTATTAAAGGAGAGGTGTAGTTTTATATTACCTGCATAATGTGGAAACTTTGAAATATGTTTTTATGTACCTGTTTTTTGGGTTAATTTGATGTTATAAATATAATGTTGAAAATTTGAAATTATTTTTTGTGTTTATTTTTATGTCAGTTTGATATTACATGCATAATGTGGAAAATTTGAAATTGCATTTATATGTATTTATTTTTATGGTTGTTTGATATTTTATGTGTAATGTGGAAGATTTGGAATGGCTTTACATGTGTAATTTTTGGTAATTTGATTTTTCATGTGCAGTGCAGAAAATATGAAATTTCACTTTATGTTTCTTTTTATGGTAATTTGATATAACACATGTACTGAGGAAAATTTGAAATTGCTTTATGTGTTGTGTTATGTATATTTAATTTGTATTTTTTGTTTGCTTTTCATCATGGTTATGTGTTATGTTTATCTGTATTTTGTACTTGTCTTTGTCCAAAATAAGGTTAATGATGTAACTGACCAGTGACATTTATTTTGCAAACAACATAATACATAGCTAATATTTCTCTGTGAGTGTGGATAAAATATTCAGATCATTATCAATGGAGGTAAACATGTTTATGTGGGTCTGTGTCTAGGACATTTGATTTCCATTCCTAAACTTGTTGAATGTTTTATAGAGGAGACTGATACACATCCTAGCTCTATTATTGTGTTTTAGCTTCTTATATAATGTTGTTTACATGAAAAATGACTAATTCCTGCCTTTACATCTGAAGCAGAATCAATCGTATTGTTGTGTTCAATTTTTAATTTGGGGTGGAATTATTTATTCAAATTATCATCCACTGGAGTTACAGTGCCCAATAATATTCTTGGACTAAAACTTTAATTTGGAATTATTGTGAATTCAGACAAGATCTTATGGATTATAGTATTGTGATACATCAAAAGATACCACATCACCACACTCCAGGCCATTGGCACATTAGCACATGTGAGACTACAGACACATCTACACATTCAGTATTGGAATTTATTCAGAATAAAACTGGAATTCACTTGGAGCTTCATACATTTGGATTTGTAATAGAACTTTTAAGACTATTTGTGATTCAATTCACAATACTGTAAGTTCTTTTAAATTTTCACTTTTGTATTCTTCAGAAATAAATTATTTGTTGAATTTTATAAACTTTTTTTATTCTTGTTTGATATAACACATGTAATGTGGAAAATTTGAAATTTTTATTGAGATGACATTTCATTAAACACAAGTTATTTCTGTGCTGCTGAGAGTAACTGAAAAATGTTGACTAAATTATGTTTAATTTCTATAGTAATAGAAATTTTTCATTTTATACAGTAAAATTTTATGTATAAATGAAAATGAACACAATTTGTGCCAATGGCTGGAGTTAAAACCAGACCCTGGCTGCATGTTAGAGTGGCAGTTGATAAAAGTTTACCAGTATGAGAGGCTGAACTGTAATTTAAGTGTGAAACAATGCGGTCTACCCTATATTTCAACCTTGGTAAATTTAATCATCTGTTTCAGAATGAAAGTGAGTGTAATTGGGTCTCGTGAGCAGCTTTGTATACATGAACAAGTGAGAAAGGAGACAAACAATACCACAAAGGTAAGGTCTTTCCCTTTGAAATCTACCTGGGTCAAGATGAACAACAGTTTTTCAAGTTGGTTTGGAGGCTTTTTAAAAAAATTTTTTGTATGTATATTAGTTTTGATCATGTTATATTGTGGATGCACCTTACAAAAGATCGGCATTTGCCTATCTCCAGATAGATGCATCCATGTATCATCCAGTCATCAATTCTATAATGACATTTACAGGTTTAGTAATTACAATTCTCAAGGTACATTTCAAGCATAAATTTCCAGGTAGCTACTGGAGTATGGATGTTACTAGAGCTGCATCAGTTACATAAAAATTCCAAGGAATTATGTCTTGCCTGCTCCCCTGCCTGAATCAGACATATTTTCATTTTTAAGTGACCATAACTTTTCATTAAGGGTCAGAATGATGGTAGGAGTAACAGATATTTTAGGGAAGAGTTCTTCATTCTTCTCTCCAAGTATGATAGCTGTTCCTTCCAGGCTTATGGACTTGTGACTCTACAGGAAAAAAGGAAACTTTAACCAAAATCTTAATTATAATCATCAGATGACCTTGATCTTGCCTGAGGGTCATAGGGAGTGTAGGAATGCATAAATGTAAAAGGTCAGTGCTTGCTAATTGTACAGTCCAAGCACATGTCAAACAGCAATTGAGTTAAATTTTACATGCTGTCATAACATATTAAGTATTGATTTCTGCTGAGACTGGTTATGTCAGGTGCAGTAGAGATTGCTTGTAGGCATGTTGGCTATGCATATAGCAGAATGAATCATCATCTTAATGTGATCAGCTTATTTTCTGTACATCCCCTTTTCCAGTTAATCTGTAATTTTCTGAACACATGGTGATGAAATTTTGAATAATCCAACATAATATGATTTCACTGTTGTCAGATTGTTTAATCATTTTGCAGACCCTAAGTTGAGAGAGTATGCATTATGAAATATTGATTTGCTACATAGTCTGAGAGTTTTGCATTATGAGATATTGATTTGCTGCATAGGCTGAGAGAATATGCATTATGAGATGTGGATTTGCTGCATAGGCTGAGAGAGAGTATGCATTACAAGATGTGGATTTGCTGCATAGGCTGAGAGAGTATGCATTACAAGATATTGAGTTACTGCATAGGCTGTGAGAGTATGCATTATGAGATATTGATTTGCTGCATAGGATGCTTTTTAAGTAAACTGCTGGCTATAAATTTAATGTCAGGAAATGAGGCTTTTCTAAATTAAAAAAAGATTAGTTTTGGCTTTTGTTTTTGGTCTTATTTTAAGTAACTAGGATTGAATGTTTGCTAGGATAGCAGTGTCAACAAAGTTCAAATGAGAACCTTAAGTTTTTTTTAAGAGCCTTAATTGTAAAAGTATGTCCTGTAATCACATGCTTGTAAGTCAGGTCAACTGCAAGCTGCATAGTCCCAAATCTGTCATTATATAACATTCTGGTAGATCTAGTTCTATGCAGTTTGTTAAGAGTGATCAATAGAACAAACAGTGTAGACCTTGATCTGCTGGCATATTGTGACAATATATCAGGGTCTTTGTTGTTTACAGTTGAACCTGACTTATAATAGAGTTTATATGGTGTATAAGGATATTGTAAAATACATAAATTTCATTTTTGGACTTAATTTGGTGGAATGTGCATGTAATTGCAAACCATTTTCTTGAATGGTACCGATGTTAGTTATTCCAATAATAGGATGTTACATAAAACTCTTGCAACTCAAACTTGGCATTGGCAAGTGAAAAAAGTCATCTGGTCACCTTCTGGTGACCTTAAGAATCTTAATATGGCAACTATAAAATGGCATAATTACTTTCTAATTGCAGATATATAATATATTTATGCAGAAACCCAGTTAATGCATGCATTTCAGTTCATGGCATGGTCCCTTTCTGACTGTGAGATTGCTGGTTGCTATATTAAATCCAGAAAGCAAGGACTTTACAATCTAAAATTTGTAGTGGTGTTATGTATATTTAATTTATATTGTGTGCTTGACTTTTGTCTGTGATTGAGGGTAGAATTCTGGACTACCCGACTATTGTCTTGGCTGAGGGTTGTGTCTACCTGACTTTCGTAATTTTTTTTAAAAGATGTATACTTCAATCTAAGTTCAGGGCACTACTTTATTTACCAACTTAGAATGGTCTGGAAGTGAACTCGATACCTACTTCCTGGGCATTTTATTGTATCTTAGGACAAGTGAAATCAGTATATAAGGACGTGGTAAACAAAATTATTCATTCCTGTTTTAATATCAGTCTTGGGGAATTTGTAATCAGAATTTTAGTTGTGTTCAAATATAATTTGTTCGGAATCATTTATTTAAATTATTCATTGTACTTAGAAAGTACTCATTGACTGTTTGTACTAAAACACTATTTTGGCATTATTGTGAATTCATTCAGAGACATTCTGATTATATCATTGTGATACATCACGACTATTGGTACATCAGCTCATTCAAGACTTGGTACATCAACACATTCAAGCTTATTGGAATTCATTCAGAACATTCTAAACTTTTGGACTTGTGATAAGACATTTAGGATTTTTGGGGATTTAATTCACAATACTAGAAGTTATTCTTAAATTTTCACTTGTAACTTAATGAAATAAAAATTATTTGTTAATCTCAATAAACTTGTGTGTTTTGCCTTTTCTGTTTCATAATTTAAGACCTAGAGTTGTAATAGTGGCAGCTAAACTTTTCCAGTAGGTCAACCTATGGCTACTGAAGTTTGATAAGTGCTTGGAGTGTTGTCTGATCTATATCAGTTGCAGAATTCAGTAAAATATTACTGTGCATCTAAAGTTTGAACCCTGATATGCAAGGAATTCCTGACTTGCTCTGTACATGAAAGAGCCAGTCAGAATAATGCTTTCCATGGGGAAAGACACCTAGTTTAATGGAACATTTGTCTGGAATTATATATCTCTAGATGCACTTGAGAATAATTCCATTTGGCATGAGTTCAAAATCTTCAGTTTGTTTTTTTTTTGTTTTTTTTTTTGGTTTAAAGCAATTTTTCATTGCAAACATAGGCTATACACGGTGGTGAGTATAAATTGTGGAGGAAGAACCCAGAAAACCCTGGTAAGGACTACCAACCACCAGACCATGGGAAGCTATAACACACAAGTGGGTTATTTATTGTTAAGACAGTTGGAGTTGAGTGCTTTATGCTCATGAACACACCACACTAGTTGATCATGGCTGATCCAGTTGTAGGATTTGATCCCATGTCCTTTTGATCATTAGCTTGGTATGCTGGTCATTGAGTCACCATGGCTTTTGCTTCCATTGGTTGCCACTTACTATATGTGTTAGGGTGCATTAGACCTATTCTGCATATCTGTGCCCCCAGACGGTCAAACTTTCAATGGCACCCTTATAATTAAGTATTAGCTTTGGAAAGGGGTGGGGTAAATATTATGTTATTGTACCTGTAGCTGGATGATTTTTAAAACAGGGTAATAAATATCCAATACTCAGACTTATATAAGTTGTTTTGTAATTGGAGAGAATTTCCCCCATCAGATTGTAAATTTAGGGCTTTGACAGCTCACCAAATGACAAGTCACTTGATTGCCAGTTCATTAAAATTCATGGAAACACCTCACTTGCCTAAACTATTTAAAGAAATGCTTTTGTTCATGCAATTCATATATGTTAATGATTAGCATACAATGCCATTGACTCCATTCCTCAGGTAAATGAGAAACAGGTAGTTCTTCATGTGGCAAGTTATCATTTCATGAATTGCCATACATCCTGTAAATACGTGTGAAAAAGAAATGTACATATGGGTTATTGAATTTGTTCAGAAAATTATTAATGTGGACAAATTGTTACGGTAATGGCATTGGCTTGCCAGAATAATGACTCCATAAAAATTTATATTTTAGAGTTCAGATTGAACTACCTATTTATTGTATACGTTAAACCAAAAATGTTATTTTGTATATTTGCATTTGAAATACACACTTAAACAATGTTATAGTGTGGTTTAAAAGATTCATTGTTGGTCTTCATGTGAATGAATTACTCCAGTCATAAATTTTCATTTTTGCTGATGTTTATGATCTCATGATAGTGGTGACAAGATCTTATGTTGCATCACCAGTAAAGTCTGAAAAGTTTGTTTCTTATTTTTACAATGAAAGATCTGACTTTCTGTAAGTGATCATGCATTACCATTGTTTGAACATCCTCATTTGCTTTTGAGTCTCTGGTCTGCGGTAAATAAATCAGCTACTTAGAATGTGCAAAATATATGTATCTCTTTTCAAGAAGCAGTTCAACAATTTTTGCCATTCCATTTTCTGTCCGTAAATTGAAAGTTGGTCACTCAGTAAATGACCCAGTCCACTTTATTATTCACAGTCGCCACTCTTCTGGCTATATTAGCATTGCAAATAACATTTCTTCTAAAATTTTAAATAAGTGGATTTGGTTTACCCTGCAGTCTGTTTTTTATGTAAAGAAAAGTAGCCGTAAATCATGTGTGGTAATGCTAAGTGCAAAATTTTTCATTTGTATGACCTTATCCACCATATATACTCACAAGTTCAGCTGCAAACTGCACAGACCCAGATCTGCTGTAGCATAATGTGCTGGCAGATCTGGGTCTGTGCTGTTAGGAGCAGTCAGTAGAACAAAACAACATAGCCTCTGATTTATCTGTGCACTGCGTTGAGTCAGATCAGGGTCTGTGTTGTTTGCAGCTGAATTGACTTACATGTGATTGTATACAGTACATTCATGATGGGGAAAGTATTGAATAGTAACAATAATGCAGACTAAATGGTAATTGGATTAAAGCACATAGCATACCTGCATTTTGCTTACTGTCCACATCGATGCTTTTGGAATGACAGTTTGCATTGTTTGTCTGCAGGCTGTTTATTTTGAACAGCTAGACAGCTGTTAGAGCATTTCAGTAATATTTTGATTAATAATACTCACAACAGAGTTTTTCTTTACATTTTTCAGTGTTTTAAAAAAATAAAATTTACAGAATGGATACCATTCTTAGCACTGGGTAATTCTGTTATAGGATCTCCTACATGAAATAATAGTGGTTAAATATTTTAAAAAAAGAAGAAAACACAATTGAATTTTAAAAACTCTTATACGCACGTACTGCTGTGTGTGAAATACTTTCGTTGCGTGAGCTTTCTACAGATTTTATTATTTTTTATAATTTTCATTATTTGAATTTTATGGCCAGCAGTTAGACAATTGAATTCTGCTGACTCTGCTGATACTGAATACTAGATACGAGTTGGTGGGTTGTTCCTAAATATTGACTATTATTTGTCCATTTCATTTGTAGGGAAGAGAACTACTGAAACTTTGGGCAGAACTTGTAACTTTTCATTTTCTTAGTTTTTCATTGTTTGGAATGGTTTGATTTTGATTGAAGAAATACCAATTGAATTTAAAAGATATGTTCTTTTCTTTGTGCTAACTTTCTGCATAATATTTTTTTATAATTTTGATGACACCTCAGGTACATACACAGACAAGAGTCAGTAGGTAGTTTCTAATATTTGCGTCTCATTACATTTTGACTTTAATTGCTCTGGTGGCCTAGTGGTTTGAACATTTGCCTTTGATGTGGCATGTCACGGGTTTGAACCCAGGCCAAGTCATACCAAAGATTTATAAAAATGGTACTAGCAGCTGCCTCACTTGGTACTCAGCATAAAGAGGTTAGTGTTGAACTGAGCAAATTGGAGTAAAGTGCCTTGCCCTGAGATACACCACAGCAGTTTTAGGTCTGGGAAGGATTTGAACCTAATCCTTCAGGTTGTGAGTCAGGCATGCTGACCACTCAACTGCTGCTGTTCTCTTGATCTCAAGAGAGAGCGAGCATTTTGTGTAATGATGCATGCTTAGCCATGTTGTTAAAATGCGAATGCCTTGATTTATTGGGATAAATTTGATTTATTGATAAAGATGTCTTGATGAAATACCGTATTTACTGCATGTTTTCAGACATTGTTTGTTTTCGGACACTGTTTTTTTGGGGCAAATATAATATTTAAATGCCTTGAAATTTTTCGGACGTTCATTTGGTCGGCAATTATTTAATGTGATCACGAACTTCCATGGATTGGTTGTCAGTGTAGACATCGTTACACACGAAACCACTTCACGCAGGTGTGAGAGTTATGGCTTTGATTAGAAACCATGATCCCTGCTTTGTATCATTAAACAATACATCAGAGAGTCAGTATGGATTAGTAAATTCATTGGCATCGTGCAACAAAACAAACCCCTTATCCCTGAGGCATCATGTGCCACGGGTTTAAATGTAGTTATTGTTCTACAGGTAATAAACCTCTTTGTAGACGATAAATATTGATTGTGGGTTCAACATGTTTGGTACATCGTGTGCTCTTTTAACGAAATCCAGATGGCTGCCCTTTATTTCCGAACACACCTGTCAAAGAAATCCCACAAATTATCATAGGAACAATTATCACCTAGACACTTTGAAATCTCCAACATGCATCAAAACAATCTTTGAGCAGTCGATTGTTTCAAGTCGGCAGGCTCTACTCATTTTGAAGGTACCCTCGGAAGAGAGAACCACAACAAATAGATCACCTTTATTTTAAAAAAAATACCAACATGTTAACGACTTGTATATTGCAACTTGCTTGTTATTTTTACCCTTCCTAGGTGTGCTTACAACACTCACCCCATATGGAGCCTCTCATCCTTGGTGCTCTAAGATTAGCACTCTTACATGTACCGGTATTTCTACTCTCGATACTAAAATGTTTCTGTTATAAAAATCTTCAGAATTATAATTCCAATTTTTTTTTTATTTAGTTTATATTAATATCTTAATTACACAGACATAAAGCTTGCATGCATTTGTAAGGTAGATTTTATTGATCACTGATTAGGCTAGTAAAGGGTTAAACTGGATTGCACGATTACTAATATGGTGGTTATTTTGGAAAGTACGCACACAATCGTGGCTCAAATACATGTATGGCTGCGTTTTCTGGTGGATGGACATGTATCAAATAGACAAAATAGGCAAGTAATGCCTGTTTTTCATTCATTATCCTTTCTGTGATGTTAGACAAAATACTTGTTTTACTTCACGGCAGCACGTCGTCATATGAGCTGATTGTAACTTCGTTATGGATGGGGGGGGACACATTTGTTTTCCCCTGTTTGTTTTCGGACACCTAATTAAAGAATTTAATACGTATTCGGACAGCAAAAAAAGTAATTATTTTTTGCCATCCAAAAACATGCAGTAAATACGGTAATTCTAATTTATACAGTTTCAATCTACTAAGCCAGCTCCTATCTTTCAAGTATGCCTACCCTAAATTAAAACAGATACAGATTTGACTGGAAATTGTTTTTGTTTCCACTTGAGTGACTGGCTCAGTGGTAATATCCGGATGTAAATTATTACAGTATATTGATCTGTTTGGAGCAGTTTGATTTTCATAAATATTCATGTACACATGCAATTAAATGAGCATTTTTTTTTCAGACTAAATAATTATTGCGAATGAAATTTGTTTCTAATTAAACAGTGTAACAATATGTCATGATATTTTACAGCAGTGTTTAAGTTTGAAAATTTCAAAGCAGTGGCAGCTCTGCTGCTTATAAATAAGACATAGATCATTAAAGATAAAATTGTAGGAGGGGTTGGAATTTTAACAACTCTTATGTGGCATAAAAATTTGGCAGTTAAAAATATCTGGGCATTTCTGCAGAAGTTTACCTTGATGTCAGTGACTACTGTAATTATATCTCATGAAAGCAATAACGTCAATGATTGGTGCACATATGTCACATGTAAAGGAACAAATCATTCTCCCTTGCATGATCATGTTTCACTAACATGAGACTGCCTCACATGCCATTTTTTGTGGGGAGATAGGAAATTTTTTTCACCCAAGTGAAGTTATGGTTCACAAGGGTGATTCACCCCTTACAAGAGCAGTAAATGCATATTATTATATGTTGTGTCAGTGATTAGGGTACGGACTGTTATATGTTGGGGAAGATTGTGTCTCACTCGCACAATTGTATCTCTCCAGCACAGTCATGTCTCATGCAGTTGTGTTTCCCTGTCCTGTTTGATTCAGTGTATTAAGCAATTTATTGTCCTTGTTTGTGGGATATATGAAGATTTGTTCACCCACAACTTCTCTTTGGTGAACAGATCTTCATACCTTCCCTTACCAGGGGCAATAGATGTATAATACAGCATATTATTAGGTTGTAGAATTGATGTAACAGATCAAATTTCTTCACAAAGGAACATGTGGAAATGCATAATTGAGGAATAAATCAGATATTTATTGGTTTGAAAAGAAACTTAAAGAGAAAGATGGGATTTGGGATGAAAATACTCATCAGTAATGGGCAGTGACTAAAGTTGAGTGAATGTCAAATCAAGAATAGACCTTGCCATAGTGCACCCTTTTCTGGTACACTACATAATCATATATCAAGGCAAAATTTGTTGATAACTTGGGAAGTTCTAGCATGAACTTTGATTTAGCCAGATAAATGTTTATTGTCTAGATATGTTAAAATATGTCAGTGCAGATGTATCTAAATCCACTGTTAAAGAATGAGTTTGCTGATTTGAGTCTGTCTTGATGATAATAATATGTGATCTAATTATATTTGTCGGATGGCAAGACATTAAAAATGAGAGCTTGTGTCTACACACGTTTTGTCAGAGTGAGGTTCTTGTTCGCTGTGAAATGTATGACTACAAGTAGAAATCAGATTCTTTAATTTTTGTATTTTTCAAACATCTGCACTTCATACATGAGCCAAAATTAAGTATTTCATGTAAAAATAAATTTCACAGCATATTTTTAAAAATCAAATGCATAGGATGTGGGTGGGAGTCCAGTTGGAGAGATTTGCAAAGGGTATGCATATTTTATGGTGTACAGAAACCAATGTGCTAATGTTGATGAGAAGTTTAAACTGCGTCTCACAGCAACATAAAACCTCAGAGAGTTTGTGCAGACTTGAAATCAATACTTTTAACAGATTTTCAGTCTGTGAGAAATCCATATTCAGCATCCTAGCAAATAAAACGATTGTGTTTGGAAAACACATAAACCATTGTTCTTCAGCTTTTTGTCACATACCAACCCTCCAACTTCCTAACTCTTGAGTCTAGTCCCAGATAGTAAGAAGAGATTCAGGGGCCAATTTTAGTTGCATATATCAATTCGTCCATTCCATATGCAGTGTTTTTATGGTTGTAGGGCAGAGGTCTCAATAATTTCAAAGTTATGACCTATGGATTAATTTCCTGGGTGTAAGAAGTGACTTGGGGGCAAAAGTCATTTGCATATCTGAATTTTTCTTTACATACCAAACAAGTGTGTGTGTCTGTGTGCATCTTTGACCCATGAGTCCCTTTAAAATTTCCACCCAATATTTACCATATATACTCACTTATAAGACAAGTCAGACTGCAAACAACAAAGATCCAGATCTACAGTCATTTCTTGATGAAATTCTTTTTAGTTTTATTTTTGATATTCAACAAGTTTATTTGGCTGTTGCTTTAATGTGATGCAATATAATGGGAATATTTTAAAATAAAACCTGTTTAATCCATATATTAGGTTCTGTCTGATTTATCCCAAAATTGAGATATTTGATTGGCAATAATTGTTGTCAATGGAGTCAGACATCAAAAGATAGCTGAGCTGCTCAGAGCAAAGAAAGTACATGTTATACATACAACTTTGTTCCTTAGACTTAGCATAGGATGTAATTAAACATTGTTTTCCAGTTGACACCTTTATCAAGCAGATATGTTGATTGAACACATGCCATGATATTTTCCTGTCATCCAAGTTTTTACATTGTTGCATCATCAATTTCACCATTTTCAGGCACGTCATTAATTAAAATTTAGTAAAGAGTATATTTATTTGAAGATTTGTTATTTTTTTCCTTAATAGTAAGGTGAAGAGATCTGATAAATTTTGCCATGTATAAATTGGAATGTCTAATAAACAGATTATTGTATTTGTTCAGTCTGATACGGTATCTTGGTTGGACTAGTTGTTTTTGCAAAGCTGGTTTACAAGCCCATCAACCACATGCCCAAACTCATTTACCTGGGATATCAGACACTGCATGCACAATAACATATAATTATTGAATTCTTTCAGAATTTCTGATAACTCATGACTGAAAGGATGACAAGTATGGCATTTGATGTAGTTCCCACAGTGGTTTAATTCAGGAGTGTAATAACATGTTCCAGTACATTTGTGAAAGTTAAGTGCAGTCTTATTGTTGCACAGGACACTCTGAAGTACTAAAATCCACAAGTACCTGCTCGTAAAGTTGACAGTTATTGCCTCATGATCCTTGGTGATGTGGATTTGGACAGAGAATTAGAATTTTTGACTTCATCTGAACAAAAATTGTGTAAATTTTGTGAGAATTAAGATGTCTCAGATGTATGTGAATGGATGGATGGGTTGATCAATGGATCACATGCCAGAACAATGCTAGCTTTGTAGAGCCTATCAAAAGTTTACTTATCCTATGGATTTCAAATGAAGTGTCCAATTCAGGATTGTAGTGTGATTTATTTTTTAAATACCTTCATCACATTGCACTGTGAGTGCTCACTGTTTGTTCCAGTGGGTTGTGCAGTCCAGAAAGCCATCTTAAAAAAATAATCAGTTTCAAGTTGTAGATCTGCAGCAGTTAGTATCATGCCTAAATCTCAGGTTATTTTTAAGGTGGGAAATGATGTTACTGGATGGCCTTGAGAACTAGCTATGGATTCCAGTATGCAGTTGATTGCTACTGTACAAGGAATGAACATAAATTGATAATTTTGATAAATTGTCATACCAACAGTCAAAGTTAATGTAAAATTTCATTGAATAGTATCAGAAATGAGAGAGAGAGAGACTTTCAGTTCATGAAATGATACCATAGCTATTACTGAATAAAAAATTTGTACCATACTAAAATACCTGATTGATGCAAATCATATAGTTGTTAAGCAGTCAGAGTACCTTATTTTTAATACAATGATTTAGAGGGAGTGGGAGTGTTCAGTCAGATTGTCAGATGGCCAGCTTATGTCCTCTTCTGTCTTGGATATCATTTACCAACTTCCTCACTATTGCACCTCCTCCTGTGT